>OZ023218.1:32029722-32150299 GCA_963995525.1 Escarpia spicata
TCTTTAGTTGTGAAGTATAAGGCTATTAGTAAGGTCCCAACGTATGCTTTGCATTACACTATGAAAAAGACACAATATGAGGTTTGCACAGTTTATTCGTGAACAACACAAACGTATTTACATGTCACGCTCCATAACTACAAGAACCAGAGACTAGACATTAATACAGAGTCTTGCAAAGTTTAATCGTGTACAAGACAATACCACACTTCACTACTTCAGTCTTACCTGCCATACGGCGAGGAGCCCTTGTGGGTCCAACAAAGTCGGTTCGGATACTTGGTTGTGGTATTGTTCCAGACAGTCAAACAGTCTTTAATCAACCTCATCCTCCATTAGTGTCAGAACCATTTGTTTCATAGTGTTTCGCCACTGTTTCGAAACAGAGTCTTGCAACCAATTATTGATATTACATAACTGTTCGACTGTCACGTCGGATAGCTTCACACCTGCGTCTAACATAAACATCCAAACATTCTTTCACCAACTAGTTGGTCTGAGTCCATGCCCGGGTTGTATGATTTGAGGATGACGTTAGCCATAGTACTATCGTGGCGCAACCGTGATGGTAGTCGGTTGACAGCTGGTGATACTGAAGATGATGGTGACCGTCGACGTTTTCGTGGCGGAGAGGTAGTTGGAACACTGTAAGCAGCAGCGATGCACTCCTTTTCTTGTCGCTGAAACAGTAACGAAATGAGCTTAGTAATGAATGGTCAACTGATATGTATAAGTTCTTTTGAAAATTGATGCTTACTGTTATCTCTTCAAGTTGTTCTTCAAGCTGTTCTTCAAGTTGTTGTTTACGTCGCCGCAGTTTATCTTGCTTCCTTTGGCAGCAGCCCTGCTTCACATGAGCGGGCCAATTCCCTTTATAGTTGAAGGTACTGCCACACATATAGCAAGTATAACGAAGCAACAGCTTCCGATACTTCATCGGAGGTGACGATGTCAGGTTGATGATTGGGTCTTTTGACGGAGCTGATGACAGAGAAGAAATTGGTTTGATCGTCGAACTGGTCGTCGAACTGGTCCTCAAACTGGTCGTCGGACTGATCGTTGAACTGGTCGTTGGATGTTGGTCCTGGTTGATTGTCGGGGTCGAGAGGTCGAGTGGTCCCGTAGCCGGAGAAGGCTGCGCCTTCGGTAGCAAAATCCCTTGTTGTTCATCTTCCAAAATGTAAGCTATAATGACCCAAAAAAACAGACGCAGGCCTTTTATAACAGTTCGACAGAACATAAAGTTCACGTGGGCGTGCCGAAAGATCACAGATTGTAGAGTAGACAATTCAAAAGCACAGACTGCAGAGTTTTAACGATGTCACTGCATCATGACGTCACATGAAGGGATTACATTACATACGCGCTATGGTGAAAAATCCCAATCCTTTACATGGTGAAAATGTCCTATGCTTTAACATGGTGAAAATTCCGTATGCTTTAACATGGAGAAAATTCGAAAAGTGGTCGCATACCTTTACGATATGGGTGATGGGAAGGTCGTAGATCTGTATGGTAACCAGAGATGCCATAATTTGATTTATTTGACTAGTTCTCTACCGATTCGTCAGGTTTGGAGAGGCCTACACCTCAAGAAATGATCGACAACCTATGACATATAAGAAAAACCACCATTGTCCACCAGGGATGATGTTTGTGGTTCATGATGTATCCGTCACGGGGCTCTATTGGACGCAAGCGTGCAAGAGACACGAATTTGGGTAGTACTTCTACATTTAGTTCACAACTTATCCGCCAGGTGACACCACTTATAGGTACATACCTATACGCTAGGGGTAATTTAGTTAACGAAAAGACCGCCAGGTGGCGCTACTGGTCAAACCAAGACGCACGAATATGGGCAGTACGCCTATATTTAATTTACAACTTGTCCGTCAGGTGGCGCCATATTTAGTTCATTACCTATCCGTCAGGTGGCGCCACTGGTGCGCACTTTACCTACATCCGGGCACTTGATATTTTACCTTGACCTACATCCGTACTTCCTCTTCCTCCGTTCATACCCTGCACGGTACTTAACCTCTATTACTACTTACGTCGGAATATTGCACAATAACTAATTCTGACACTCGTTTTGACCCAAAAGCTATACCTCTAAAGTACTCTGAATGCATGGAAAGGGTCGGCCTGATGCGAGTGTGTGTCATAAGTTACGTCACGATACCACGTGATCGCCTAGCTCATTAAAATTTTATTTTCCGCGGGAATCGCTTCACAGACGGGTTTAAAATCGAATTTTTGTTACAAATGTATTTTTTTATGTTGTCAAATGTTACATACAATGTTAAACTGTGTGTACACATGGAAAAAGGATTTTAGCTAATGCCTTATTTTTATTTCCTTTAAGGAGAAATCTGAAATCGTGTCCTAAAAGAAAGAGCTTATATTACCCTTGTTCACCCCAATCTAGAATATGGCTGCACAGTATGGGATCCACACTTACAAAAAGATATAAACACACTCGAGAAAATACAAAGAAGAGAAGCCCGATTCATAAAAGGCGACTACAATTACAATAGCCGCGTAACAAATATAATAAAAGATTTAGATTGGTCAAATCTCGAGGAGAGGAGAAGGAACCTCCGAGTATTACTCATATTCAAATTGTCCACAATCAAATTGCTGTACCGTCCAGAAACATTTTAGTACCTGCAGACAGACACAATGCTCAAATCACTCATACAAACATAAACACATCAAAGCCAAAACTGAAGAATATAGAAACTACTTTTTTTCCAGCACTTTAACTGTATGGAATATTCTAGAAGCGTCATTAGTTAATGCAAAGGATGCCCCACAATTTAAGGAACTGCTAGGCCGTGCGCACTGCTCATAGAGCAACCATCATCATTGGCGCGATACCCAGCTGGGATTTGCCGATTATTAAACAGAAACAGAGTTTAACTTGGACTTCTATGAAGGAACACGGGGGCACTTTTTAATGTTGTACATCCTCGCGCGCCTATGGTTGCTGCTGCTGATTACGTCAGTGCCAGCCAGGAGTACCCATGGCTGATTGCTTTGCGAAACTCTGAATTTAAGCTCAGCTTATGAAATCGCTCACTAGATCAGTAGATCTAGGCAGGTCAGGTGGTTGTAATAAAACTAATTTCAACCAACCGTGGCTCGTATTACATGGAATGTTTAGGAAGTAGAATCAATTATTCGAATACACAATATCCCTCAGCTACTCATGCTAATGGGCGAACGGGTCATTATATATTGGGATTCCCAGAAGTTTTTTTATCCGTCTTCAAATCGGGGCGGGTATTTGCGCTGTTCTCACGGGTGAAGCAGTCACGACTAGCGAAGTCAATTACTAGTTTGACTCAGCTAACTTCCGTACTTCGCATAGGGGATCAGCCAGGGCTAGTTTTGCATGGCAAACAGCCCTGGCTTGCGAGGATGATGTTGTATAAAAACTAGGAGTAAACGAGAACAAACGAAACACTTCTTCAGTGAGAGGGTAATTGATGTATGGATAATGGAACACTTTACCCGAAGCCATTGTCACTGGCACAGCTTTCTTACCCTTTAACTATCAATGCACTGAAGAACCAACTCTATATATAATATAATATTAATTTATTATGGATGCACCAGCCTATCAAATTCGATTATAAACCAACATTGACTAAAGGCCGAAGAGGATGTATCTATGTATGTATGTATTTTGAGATAAGTACGTGATCGTAGTATATGTACGTATGTATGACTTTGTATGTATGTATTTTGAGATAGCCCTAAGTATGTGATCTTAGCGGTAGTATATGCTAAACATTCTACATTATCGCCCACACTGGCCACAGGCAGCCAAGGTTTGACTAAAAGGCGCACGACCACGCACGACCATGTAATATAATGTGTCGATAGATAGTTTGGCCGTTGATGGTATATATATAGGGTTTGTGTGTGCATTATTAAAAACTTTCAGGCTGTATTTCACCCAGGAGTTACACAATTTAGGCATTTTATCCGATCTTCCGGACGAACATTTAGTATTGGCACCGTAGCGCCACCTGGCGAATGGCGTTATAACTATAAGGATAATAAGAACATCGCAAAAGTGCTAAGTAACGATAGTAACATGCGAAAAATAAATGTTCTGTTAATTTAACAATACCAGTAAACCATAAATTAAACATTTATTTTTGGCATGTTACTTTACCATTACTGTACACTTTTCGCGAGAAGGTATTTCTGGAATTTCTGCATTGAGCCTTTGATTGAGGATACGTATCGTATGACGTATGTCAACCATTGATCTGTCAGCATCAATGTCAACAGACACTGAGACAGCCGTTGCCACATAATCCGTTACGATTTTGTAAGATATTCAGCTTAATTGGTTCTACGTAACTACGCCAGTATGCATTGGTCATGTATATTAGTACTTTAGAATAATAATTACATTAATATGCGGACCTAACTGTAATTTGTAAAGGAATCCATTCCAGTGTATGTTAATAATTTGCGCTGTATTTATTTTAGTTGGGCTATCCTAAATAAAGATATTGTATTATTATTCTTATAAATTAGTATTACATCACGGGTGCCGTACATCACTAGTAGTTTTATTAATAATATTGTTTGCAACTTGAAACGGTTATATCATAATGCGCTTCGAAGGATGGCTTCCTATTGAGGCATCTCATTGATGGTTGGATCTTTGGCTCAAAAAGTACCTCACCTTTGTAACTGAGTCGTTCTACGACTACGTTGTTGCCAACTATTGGTCACGATTGTGGGCGACCTATTTGTGGACCTTGGTATTCTCATTTCACACATCACCAATTACAAACAATGGTTGATTTACAACGTATTTCAGTTCAAAGAAGCTGTCATAGCTCTATAGTTTTCATGAGTATAGCTTTGTTCATAGATTTCTAGCGCAAAAACTTAGAGACTATGTGACCAAAAAGCTGTTGGTTTCACACGTTATGCTGCAACGCCTCGCTCATTATCATGAACTTTGTGTTTTAGTTTGTTTTGTTGACGTAATACTGAACTCAGTTCAAATGAATTTATCATGTTTTATAATATTGTTATTGCTTTTATTAAATACTTACAAAAACGTGTTTGTGGGAAATGTTTCAGTTCAAGATGTTGCGTGCGTAACAGTGTCACACCAGATGTCCACATAACTGTATCACTAACATCACAGTGGCAACTATTGTAACGGCATCATATAGTTTCTGTTACTTAAGTAATTCACATTCAACACTAAAAAGCTAAATTCTTTCTCGTATGTGACAGCAACACATGTTTGGGTGTCACGCTGTTATGCACGCGACAACTCCAGTATTTTCAACTTGAAACCATGTTTTGTTTAAATCTCTTCTTCTGTTTTAGAGTCTGTAGACATTTCTTTTTATAGCATACAAAACATTGCATTCAAAATATAAAAAAGATGAAAATAATGCAGTTTGTCAACCAAACATTGACCAATACTATAGAATCACTAAATTATTAAAACCTTTTTTGGCAAACACCAATGTTCCTCTGTGCCATGTTCCTAATTGTAGTAGCATCACCAGATCACCTTAGCAAGTACTGGGATCTGGTCAAAATTTATGTGGTACTGTAATTTGATACATTTTGTTGAACTGTCATAATTTATTCGTCACAGATACAAAAAGGTTTCTGCATTCTGTTTACGATATCTAGCATACATATGCTGGGGGAGGGGGTGACACCCAGGGGTGGGAGCTGCAGTGCAGTTAAGATAATCTTGATTACTTGGCTCAATGTGTGCTGACTCTCTTTGATTTTATCATTCTGGGGGAGAGACACTGTGTACATTGCAAGTATGCCAACCTTGAGGAATTATCTAACAGATGCCCAATTTTATTTTTAAAACGCATACTGTGATGTAAAAGTTTACATACCTTTCATAACGTTTGATTTGATACACATTTCCATAAACCAAGGCTAATATCATATATATTCCAATATAGTGTTTTGACAAAAACCTACATGAAATTACATGTTAGAAAACAACTGTTCTTAGATAACATTATAAATCATGGTGTGTAACAATTTACGTAACTGAGCCAAATGTATATTAACATTTATAAGTTTATTGATAACAAATAATATACAGTGCAAAGCCCATTGACACGTGGGCCCAAATTAACATACATGCTATTTATAATAAACATGCAGCAAAATAATATTGTTTCAAATGTTTTATTCATACAGATACAAGTGATCAGACTGGATATTTGTGGGTGTTTATATTATAGCTAAAGTCCTATCTCAAATCTTAGTTTTTTGTCGAAAGTATTGGAGAAGGTTGTTGCAAATCGACTCCATGAACACATTTATTCACAGCATTTATCAAATGATCTACAATCTGCATATAAACGATTTCATTCAACTGAGACTGCTCTTCTTAAAATACACAATTACATTATATGCAATGTGGATAATAGCAAATTGACTGCTGTCACCTTACTAGATCTATCAGCTGCTTTTGATACAATAGATCACGACATTCTTTTATATTACATATTTTTCAGACCGATACCAAAGAAGTAACATATCTGGCTCACTGTCTTGTCCAGAACATCTTCCATTTGGTGTCCCACAAGGTTCTGTCCTTGGCCCTGGTCTGTTTAGCTTATACACTACATCCCTTAGTCGAGTCATAACTAATCATAATATAAATCATCACTTGTATGCTGATGACACACAGGTGTATATATCACTTTCAACAACTGATACACAGACATCTCTATCTACTTTAAATGACTGTCTCACTGACATCTTGCTGTGGATGGAAGCAAGTAAATTGAAGCTAAATCTAGATAAAACTGATATAATTATTATTGGCACAAAACAACAACAAAACTAGGTTGTTAACTACTACTACTTATTATTATTAAATACTGTGACTAAGAAATTATATTTGAAAGCAGTTAATGACCCGCTAAGAAAGCCCATAACACAGTTGTTATGATTAAACCATCAATCTGATGAAATGAATGCACATCATGTTCATCTAAAGCATTTCACAGTGTTGGAGGAGTGGAAAGTACTGACATTTGTACAACTGTTTGAGTCAGTGGGCCAGTCAATACACCAAACTCAACGTGCGGGGTGTTACAACCTTCCAATGTTCTGACTTTATCCAGTCCCTGACTGCCCCCATTCAATATTGTAGCTTGTGACAGCTTCAGGTAATTAGTTGATTGATTTAACTGGGGATCTGTGCATTAGTATCACTGCAGAAAATCACACAGTGACCCTTTAAAGCATGGGCTTTCTCAGAAACTCCAGGATCTAGCAGTGCCCAGCTTGTAGGCACAATTAACTGAAATGGCACCACAATACCTCATAACAGAAAAACACAATTGACAATACCTGTTTTATGCATACATACACACTCATATATATGTATATATATATATTTATATATACATATACACTCTATATAAATAATGATTTTCAATATACACTGTACATAATTTTGGAGAAAAAAATGGGTCGTTATAGCAAAATGAGTCTTAAGTCTTAACCCATGTCTGGTAATTTGTATAATCAGATGTTCAGTTATTACTTAATTTAAAGTTGTACCTTTATTTTCTTTGCCTTTTTTCTGCATCATTTCTGTGACTGACTATATATATATACATAATAATAATATATATATATATATACATATATATATGTAATATACAGCTGTATAAATCTAATAAATAAAATCTAATATATATATATTAGATTTAGGGACTTCACTCCTATCAAACCACACAGGTATAACGTATAAATCTTATTGTCTAATGAGTGGGCCTAATCCAGATATCAGATCTGCAGCTTGGGCTTCGCTGTCTCAATATTAAAATAAAACTGGTTAGGTCGTTAATACTCGCTATCCAGGCATAAATAAGTCGGTGGATTGGCCTAGTAACAAGAATATTTTAGTTTAATGTTACCACCACGCCAAATTCGAATGGAACTGGCGAGTTGTCACAAGCGATGATAAAAGTTGCGAATTTTGTTACTCCAATGTGAAGTACATATCCTACTTGGTTGGGTGCGGGCCAACCAGATTCTGCAGCCTTACGCAGTTGCCGATAGTGAGTGGAGGTAGGACACGTGTGTTCTCCGACAGTCGCTCATGTGCCCTCATGTGTCGGGCACGTAGTGCGTCCTCTCTTGCTTGCAGTGTCTCGCGCCACGTCCAATGGGGTAGGTACTGTCCGGGCGGTACTGGGATGAAGTCCCGGATGCGGCGTCCAAAGATGATCTCGGCAGGACTGACCTTCGACATCGGATCTGGCGTGTTTCTGTAGGCTAACATGGCCCGTTGGAATGCGTCGGTGTTCAAGGAACCACCTGGGCCCGTGCTGCCAACCAGCATCCGCTTGACCGTTTTCACCCCGACTTCCGCCCTGCAGTTGCTGTGTGGGTTTGCTACGCTGCTGATGCGGTGACGTATACCCCAGTTCTGGAGGAATGTCTTTGTAGCGCTTGCCTTGAAGTCAGGTCCCCAGTCCGAGGAGAGCTCCTCGGCGATGCCGAAGGTCACGAACACTCTTCGGAGCGCGGCAATGAGGCCGTTGGAGCCCTCCGCGTTCTCTTCTACGATAGGCCAATTATATTATCTGTCCACGGCGACGAGGTAGTGATGGCCGCCGTAGCTGAAGTAGTCAGCACATATCGCCTGGAAGGGGTAGACTGATCGTGTTGGTGGTGTAGGCGGCGAGTTTGGTTGTGACGGCGCCATGCGGTTGCACGCTGTACAGTATGCACGTGTCTCTTCAATTGCCGAAGTCATACCTGGCCAGAAGAATGACCCCTCTGCTCACGACACCATCATCGAAATACCCTAGTGAGCCGAGTGGAGTACCTTCAAGACACGTGCTCGGAGAGTGGGTGGTATGACGATTCTGTCCTTGTAAAGGATGACGCCGTCGTTCTCGGTTAGCTTCTCCCGGTACTGGTGGTACGTGCGGATGGCACTGAGCAAGGCTGATGGCGTGTCAGGAAAGCAGTTGTGGAAGACATCCACTAGAGCGGACATGTCGGGGTCGCTTGCCGTGGCAGTGCGCACATCATCCCATGTGACCGACTTGATGCGTTCCGTGGCCGTGGACGCGCAAGTCTGTGAGCAGCGAGGTGGCGCCGGATTGTCGCGGGATCGGAGGGCTGCGGGGGCTGCCGCGGCCACGTCATCGGGCAGGTCGGGAGTCTCGGCGTCGCCCACCGGGTGTCGTGATAGGGCGTCGGCGACGGTGTTGCGGACGCCGGGGATGTGGAGCACGCGAAACCGGTACCGCAGCGACTTTTCCTTAATGTTCCGCAAGCGAGGGTTTGGAATGTCGTCGAGGGCGCGGTCACCCAGCACCTTGAGTAGTGGCTTGTGGTCGACGTCAGGGAAGTTACGCGACACAATGCCTAGCGCCACACATGCTCCTCGAGACAAGAAGAAGTCGCTCGTCTCTCGACATATGTAGACAATTTGGCGTGTTTCTGTGGAGAAGCGGAGTCTGATAGGCGCAGGGCGATCGCCCCGATTATGTCCAGATTGTTTCCGTTGACAGCTGACATCTGCAGACGTGTTTTGCTCAGGCGTTGCTTGGTGAGTCCGAGCTTGGAGAGTAGATTCGTTCCATCCAGGCACGATTGGCAGCCTGTATCAGCCACTACCGACACCAACGCAGCCTTAGTCGGGCGACTCAGTGGCTTGCGGAGGCCGAGAGCGCGAGTGTCGCACGGGTAGTGAGTGATGTATAACGACAGTGTAGGTTGTGGGGCCGAGGATTTCTTCACCCACGTGTCTTGAGTGGCGTCGTAAACGCAGTGTTCGAGTTTGAAGTCCCCGAGGTTGCAGACGATCTCGTTGTCGACAGGCGGCGCGTTCTCCACACTGCATAGTGACTGGAAGAGAGCTGTAGCGGTTTCCCTCTGCGGTGACCGGCGCGGGCGGCGTTGCCCATAGAGCGTGCCGGCCGTCGACTTTTGCTTGCATACGGTCCCAAGGTGACCTTTCTTGCCGCATTTGGTGCAGGTTTGGCCGTATGCCGGGCAGTTGTCAGAGCGCTCGTCCCTGCTGCTACCATGGCCGATCTGGCCGTAGTGTGTGCACAGCGGAGTAGGCAGGGGTGTGGGTGGGGCATTTCGTTTGAAGACCGCTCTCTGATGTTTCCGGAATGAGCTGATCTGGGCAGCCGCCTCGGATCCGTCGCTCAGCTGCTGGAGGGAACTCTTTCCCGATTCCTTGTCCTCAACAAACGCCTCAACCTCTTCGAGAGGTGTACTCGGTCCCTTCTCGGTCAGACAATCCAGTTTGATGTCATGATCGGCGCAGCCCAGGACGACCTGGTCCCGCACCACAATGTTGCTGTAATCTGCCCCAACGCATGCGTCGTGGTTCGGACAGCTCGGGCACTGACACTTGACGACGAACTGGCAAACTCGCGCTTGCCCCTTGAGTCGAGCGCTTCGACAGCACGTCCCGGGCTACCATCGCGTTCTCGGCGCGCATCGCCAACTTCTTAATGTTGGTCAGTAGGTCTCGTTCGCTACAGGAGGCCAGCGCATCACGGTAAACCCGCACGAGGTTCTTCCGTAGTCCCTCGGGATTGTAGCAATCCAGGAGCTGGTAAGTGAGGTCGGAGCCGGCGACTCGCGTAGCGTCTTTATATTCACGTCAGCGTTGCTCGAAATATAGCCAATCTTCCAGGAAGATCCCCTCATCAACGGTCGGGCGGCTAATTTTCTCCACCTTGGCCGTGGCGCCGGCAGCGTGGCTGGGCGCGGGCGTGGCGACATGCTGACTCTGCGCGTGGATGGTGAGGAGTGTGACTGCGAGCGTGGCGTCGGTGACATTCGGGCGGTATTCGCATCTGTCGACGGGACACTTTACATCTACCGTGGGCGTGGCCGGATCCATGATCACAACGGTAGATTATGCACCAGGTGCGACCACCGTATTCGCGTATGTGAGCGTGAGCGATAATAGGCTGGATTGTCGACGAGTGCTTAATACAATGTTGCAGACTGTTCGTTTATTCATAAATAACACCCTTGTGTATTTGCATCGATGTTTATGTAGTGTGACAACTTACACGCATCTTCAGCAATGAATAAACGAGTCATAAAGCATAGTACTGTATAGGTAGATACAATAAACTGTAGCGTTGTCAAACGCTCGAGAAATGATGCAGGTTCAGTTCTCCTATAGTCCGCTAGGGGTACACTCCACTAGCATGTTATCGTATACAAGCAAAATATAGGCCTATCCATATGTGCATGTGTGAATTGAATGAAGTGCGTTCATCGTGGACGCTTAGATTCTCTCAAAAAATGCTGTTAGGAAATTAGTTATTTAATGTAGTAAGAAAGTTGAGAGTAATTCTGTACTAGTGCCGTTTTGTAAAAAATATTATTAGTAGGAAGGGCGGACGGGGTATAACACGTCTTAAATATATGCATTCCCACTGGGCCTATACAATTACCTACATACTACAAATAGGTTACTATTACGACTTAGTTACGACGAAACCTAGCAACTGACTATCTTAATACTTATAGTACGCTGTACAAAACTGATTTCAACCACGATATTATTAAACAAAAAACAGAGTTGGGATCCCTACCTGTCTGTATATCTGTATGTCTGTCTGTCTGTCTGTCTGTCTGTCTGTCTGTCTGTTTGTCTGTCTGTCTGTCTGTCTGTCTGTTTGTCTGTCTGACTGTCTGTCTGTATATCTGCCTGTCTGTCTGCCTGTCTTATATAGTGTGTGTGTGTCTCTGTCTGTACGACCTGTGTCCACTTAGAACACTAACTTATGTCTAAAGACTAGGCGACACCAAAAAAATTACCAAAAAGCGTTTTGTATGGGTCCCCAAAGAAATAAAATGTTGTCATGCCCCGAATCCGGCATTGGACATACAAACACGTGCGCATGCATGAACACATATGTAAGTATACAAAATGATTTGACAAATTATGCAAAGCAAGAGAAACAATGATACGGTGGAATGAGTCAGATGTAAGGTGTATATTCATACTATTGTATTCCTGCTCTGGCCACTGTTGACAAGGCAACATTCAGACTGGTCAATACACATCTCTCAGAAACGTGAAACGCACACAGACATTTAATTACCAATAAGTTACTTGTCTTGTTATAACTATTACCACTATCGCCGGTAAAACTGATTTCCTCAAGTGGTACACCCTTTCTAAGCGGAGCAGGCGTGTATAAAGTATTGACTGTTCAAATGTTTCATCGAATGAGTATCAAACGCTGGCATATTGATACAATATTTTTATGTCTGTAATAAGTAGGGACGTCTGCTGTTGTTGAGCGTTTTGCTCGGGCCTTTTCGGAATGTAACGAAGTATTCATCTTCTTCTTCTTCCGTTAAGTGGCCACAATCAATATCTGATTATTCTGTCACTATTCTGGGGATGTGGCATTTGAAAAGAAAAACCTACCTCCTACAAAATATATAAAAATACACCCTACTAATAAACAGTGGTGGAGCTGCCGGCAGGCAACCATCGTTCGCTCTTCACCTCTTATGCCAGAGGCTAGCCGGCCCTAATCCTGCAGTAAGGCAGTGTCAGGCCCAAGCAGTGGTGTAGCCAGAGGGGGGGGGGGGGGGGGGGGGCAAATGGGCCATTGCCAATTAGTAGGGTGGTTTCCTGATTCATAGAGTGACACTGTACATAGGTTATTGGGGTGCCTGTGTAGGACTTCCCAGTCATACCCTTTGGCAAAGAAATTTGTCATCATTCAAATGGGATTAACTTACCCAAAGTGGAGGAATCAGCCGCTTCTGCCGTAGGCGATAAGAATCGATCCAGCAGGCTGCAGTCCAAGAGGTGACAGGGCAACGAAAATGTCATCATTCACAATGTGCTTATTGGCTAAAGCCTATTAAAAATTATATCAACACAAGGATGCAAAATGATAGTTGCCCAGCAATTAGTTACTGGACTAAGATAAAGTTGCACGATGATTGCGACCAAAGCATTTTATCTAGTTGATTTTCCACTGGGTAGTCGGAATTTATTAATTTTAATAAGCGACAACGTTACACATGATACGGACATTTTTGTGAAGCTCACTCGACGCCGCCGCCGTTGTGTTGGTGTTTGTCATATTGCTTGTCTGTAGGTTTGGGAGATGGGGCATGAGAAATATGGTGGCTTTAGTTGGATATTAGGTGTGCGCTTTATGGGTTCGTGTCTCTCTGGTATTGTATTGTGTTTCTCTTAGTTTGACGGCTTCTATGAAAGTTTTTGTTGAACTGGCAGCTACATTGGTCAGTACACTTGGTTGTCATGTCGTCATTCAGTTTAAACGAGTTAGGTTTGAGAAACCGACACAATGCAGCATTGCGACGTAATCATGCGATGTACGAATATTGGACACTATATATACACTAGTTTATTGTACACTATAATATATATATATATATATATATACTATATATATATATATATATATATATATATATACTATATATATATATATATATGTGTGTACTGGGAAAAGTGTACAGGACAGTGGTAAGGCCAGCACTGATGTACGGGGCGGAGACGTGGGCGGCAAAGAAGACACAGGAAAAGAAGTTGGATGTCGCAGAAATGCGAATGCTACGATGGATGTGCAGAGCCACAAAGATTGACAGGATAAGAAACGAAAGAATCAGAGGGACAACGAAAGTGGGGGGAATATCAAAGAAAGTCCAAGAAAGTAGGTTGAGATGGTATGGACACGTAATGAGAAGAGAGGAGGATTATGTAGGAAGGAGAGCGATGGGAATGAAAGTGCAAGGGAAGAGGAGGAGAATAAGGCCGAAGAGGAGGTGGTTAGACAGTGTAAGGGCAGATCTCAGGGAGAAAGGACTGTCGGGGGAGGAAGTGTACGACCGAGCGACATGGAGGCGAATGTCATCATACATCGACCCCACGTAAAAGTGGGACAAAGATGAAGAGAAAGAAGAAGATTAATTACCAAACTACAATAGACACATCCGCAATAAGTTTATGTCTTGTAATTTAATAACAGGGTAAGTTTGTTGCGCCTATGGGTATTAGTTAGACAGCTGTTGTTGTTGTTGTGGTCCTTGTTCCTGCGGGATATGACACACACACACACACACACACACACACACACACACACACACACACACACACACACACACACACACACACACACACACACACACACACACACACACACACACACACACACACACACACACACACACACACACACACACACTATATATATATATATATATACTAATCTTCTTGTGCCTTGCCTGTTGTTGACATAGTTTATAAGTTTTAGACGAGCAACGTGAACTGCTCTTTTATGTATAGAGGGATTATGCAATGAAGTACCTTTGAATAAGATTCACCTCATTCACATGGGCCTGAAATCATGGAAGATCATGTATGCAAGCATACAAGATCCTAAGACAGTCCCTCGACCTAAAACAGTTGGATACCTCCCTGAATGTGCCATCTCCTTTCGTAGTGAATCCCAAAAGGATGACAGAGCAGGAAATCTTCCTTAAAGTCGCCGATTTTGATGAAACACGTGAACAAGACAAGTGCACAAAATGGCGAAATTTCTTAGTTTCAGCCAACCCGTCGCGTATCCCCTGGAAAACCTGTCGCATACTCCCGGGAACCGTTCGGGGAGAAGAGAAGTATAATTATAGACCCTCATTGTAACAATAGCCAGTGTTTCCATGTGTTTTGACAATGACGTTTTAGGAAGTATATTGTGTAACCATCAACCCAGATTTGATCCACTGACATCGCATGCTGGTGATACAATGGCGACATCGTTGATTGGTTGTTATGGTTATAAACAAAACATGTCATCAAATGTTGTCTACACTTTTTTTAATTCGTCTGTCATTATATACGTGTATGTGGCGTAGCCAAAATTAAAACACCTGGAGGCTCTGAGTGTAACAAACAAACATTATGTTTGTGGACGTCTATGGCACCCTGACCACGTGGTGGCGCACTTGATCATCTCTTACACAGGGTGTGATATATTTCTGTTGGTGATCAGTCTAACCCTGTTCGCACAATTCGCCATCAAGTTTTGTGATAATAGCAACAATATACAACGCATTGTGTATGACACGGAATAGCGTAACAACTACTAAACGATTTAGTTTGATAATGATCGCTAGGTGGTAGCACCGCCTGTGCCACAAGTAACAAATGTGGCTGATAAGGCTTCGGTGATATCCACAAACCGTGTAATATTATTATTTACGTTATATATTTATAATTGTACATATACGTCGATTATAATTTATACATTATACACCTTATCTTATATACGTAATGTAATAATTACAAAAATGATGACGATGATTCAGCGAGCCTCGGATGCAGTTAGGGCGTACATTGTAAGCGACGCGCAGATGACTCGCCTGACCTCTGTGAAAAGTGGACAAGGGCTACCGGGCCTTGGGCGGTCCCGGTTAAAGAGGTTAGTCCGGATGAGAGTGGGGACGTTGAATGTGGGGACAATGACTGGACGAGGAAAGGAGTTGGCGGATCTGATGGAGAGGAGGAGGGTGGGAGTGCTGTGTGTGCAGGAGACGCGGTGGAAGGGGAACAAAGCGAGAGAGTTGGGAGGAAACTGCAAGTTGCTATATAGTGGAACAGTTGAGCGAGGGCGAAATGGGGTGGGGATAGTGCTACACAAAGAACTGAAGGATAGCCTAGTGAATGTGAGCAGAAGGAACGATCGATTGATGAGTGTCAAGCTGGGCTTAGGTGAGACGGTGGTTAACATAATATGCGCGTACGCCCCCCAAGTGGGCTGTGAAGAGGAGGAGAAGGAAACCTTCTGGAGACAGATGGATCAAGAGCTCAGGTCGATACCAGAGGGAGAAAGGGTGATTGTAGGCGGAGACCTAAACGGTCACGTGGGAATGAGTAGAGATGAGATTGAGAGGATACACGGTGGCTCGGGAGTGGGAGAGAGGAACGAGGAAGGCGAAAGGGTAGTAGGCTTTGCGATGGCATTTGATTTGGCGATAGGGAATACTTTCTTTGAGAAGAGAGAGAGCCAGTTGGTGACCTACAGGAGTGGAGGAAGAGAAAGTCAAATAGACTTCCTAATGTGTAGAAGATCCCATCTGAAAGAAGGTAAGAACTGCAAGGTCATAAACGGGGAAAGTGTGGCGGCACAACACAAAGTACTGGTGATGGACTGGGAGATTAAGTGTAGTAAGAAAAGAAGACTAGAGCAGATGACACCGAAGATCAAGTGGTGGAGATTGAAAGAAGAGGACCCAAAGACGCAGTTTAGGGAGAAAGTGTTGGAGGAAAGGAGATTGTTGGACAACGTACAGGAATGGTGGGAGGAGAACAACAAGGTGATATTGAGAGCAGGAAAGGAGGTGCTGGGCATGACAACAGGAAAGAGACCCCCTGGGGACAAGGAGACATGGTGGTGGAATGATGAGGTGAAGGATGCGATAAGAGCTAAGAAAGAGGCTAAAAAGAAGTGGGAAACATCAGGAAAGCATGAAGACAGAGACAGCTATCGGCAGGCAAACAAAGAAGCAAAGAAAGAAGTAGCAAGATCAAAGACACAGGCAATGGACGAGGTGTACCGGGAGCTGGGAACACCGGAGGGAGAAAGAAAGATATATAGAATAGCAAAGGCTCGCGACAAATCGACCAAAGATTTCACACAGATAAGACAGATAAAGGATGGACAAGGAGTGGTTCTATGGGAACAGGATAAGATCAAGGATCGGTGGAAAGGATATTTCGATAATCTGCTAAACGTAGAGAACCCGAGGGCAGTATTTGACGATGGAGTGCCAAATGAAGGCTTAACACCAGGAATTATCAGGGAGGAAGTAGAGGTGGCACTGAAAAGAATGAAAACTGGGAAGGCGATGGGACCAGACGGAATTCCAGTGGAGGTCTGGAAGAGTTTGTGAGAAGAGGGGGTCGATATGCTGTGGGATCTGATGCAGAAGATATACGTACAAGAGAAAATGCCAGAGGAATGGAGAGACAGTGTCATCGTGCCTATTTTCAAGGAGAAGGGAGACATCCAGGAATGTGGCAATTACAGAGGCATCAAGTTGATGTCGCACACCATGAAGGTTTGGGAAAGGGTAATTGACAGAAGGCTGAGGGAGGAGACAAGCATAGGTGAGGAGCAGTTCAGTTTTGTGCCGGGCAGAGGAACAACGGACGCCACATTTGCAGCAAGGCAGTTGATGGAGAAACACCGGGAGATGCAGAAGGAACTGCACATGGTCTTCATTGATTTAGAGAAGGCATACGATAGAGTGCCACGACAGGAGGTTTGGAGGTGTATGCGGGAGCAGGGTGTGCCTGAAAAGTATGTACGTCTTGTAAAAGACACATATAAAGACGCAAGGACGCAATTCAAGAGCAGTGTAGGACTGACAGGCAAGACCACAGTTAGAGTGGGGCTGCACCAGGGGTCCTCCCTGAGTCCTTACCTGTTTGACTTGATTATGGATGTGTTGGGCCGTGGCATAAAAGAACAGCCCCCCTGGTGTATGCTGTTTGCAGACGACATCGTGCTGTGCAGTACCAGAAGAGAGGAGGTGGAAAGGAAGCTCGAGGAATGGAGAAGTGCAATGGAAGATCGAGGACTAAAGATTAGTAGAAAGAAGACGGAATACCTGAGGTGCAACGAAAACAATGACCTAGAGATCCGGTTACAGGGCGAGATAGTGAAGAGAGTGAAGACATTCAAATATCTAGGATCGACATTGGCGGATGATGGAGAATTGGATGCGTAAGTCACTCATAGAGTGCAGAGCGGGTGGAAGAACTGGAAGAGAGTATCTGGAGTGCTGTGTGACAGAAGAATGAACGTGAATATCAAGGGAAAAGTGTACAGGACAGTGGTAAGGCCAGCACTGATGTACGGGGCGGAGACGTGGGCGGCAAAGAAGACACAGGAAAAGAAGTTGGATGTCGCAGAAATGCGAATGCTACGATGGATGTGCAGAGCCACAAAGATTGACAGGATAAGAAACGAAAAATCAGAGGGACAACGAAAGTGGGGGGAATATCAAAGAAAGTCCAAGAAAGTAGGTTGAGATGGTATGGACACGTAATGAGAAGAGAGGAGGATTATGTAGGAAGGAGAGCGATGGGAATGAAAGTGCTAGGGAAGAGGAGGAGAATAAGGCCGAAGAGGAGGTGGTTAGACAGTGTGAGGGCAGATCTCAGGGAGAAAGGACTGTCGGGGGAGGAAGTGTACGACCGAGCGACATGGAGGCGAATGTCATCATACATCGACCCCACGTAAAAATGGGACAAAGATGAAGAGAAAGAAGAAGATTAATTACCAAACTACAATAGACACATCCGCAATAAGTTTATGTCTTGTAATTTAATAACAGGGTAAGTTTGTTGCGCCTATGGGTATTATCGAAAACCAAGCTCATAAGTTCATCAAGACAAAAGAGTTCGCCTGGTTTAGCACCTTTAGCCTCAAAGAAATAATTGATTAATTTATACGATTGTACCACCTCGTGACAGAATGCACCAAAAGCAACACACTGTACATTCCTTGATGCTACGTGCACTGACATCTAGAGAAATGTCTTCGTTTGGATTTCATTTTGCCTTAACATGCCAGTAGGCTATCAACTTACATCAAACCAACCAGAGCAGTTATCAATTACATATTACATAATACCTTTGACCTTAAACTCATTTCAGCTGACCATTTAATTTCTGCTGTCACCTATTATGACATGCTTAAAACCTGAGTGGCGACCTCTGTAGGGTGACTCACCACTCAATTGGTCCACAGTTCACATCTTTCTCCAATAATTGTAATTAAATTCCTTTGTGTTTTAATGAATCGCCAGTAGGTAGATCTGTGACCAATGGTTCAAGGACGCGAGTGAACGTAGAACGTGTGTGGGTATCGGTCCCTCAAAGATATTCCCAGAAGGTTGCCAAAGTTAACGTATTAATATATAAATTACAAATGATGTATCGATGGATACGTGTGGTATCGGGTGGTGCGATGCGTGCATGCAAGTCGTGTGGTGTCGTGAAGTGGTGTGGTTCATACAAGTGGTGTGGTCTGGAGTGTTGTTGTTCATGAAAATGGTGTGGTATTGTGTGGTGTGTAATATGAAGTGGTGTGGTTCATGCAAGTGGTGCTGTCTGGAGTGGTGTGGTTCATGAAAGTGGAGTGGTGTTGTGTGGTGTGTAATATGAAGTGGTGTGGTTCGTACAAGTGGTGTGGTCTGGAGTGGTGTTTATGAAATTGGTGTGGTGTGGTGCAGTGTGTAATGTGGAGGTCCTTGCAATTGGTGTTGTTCATGCAAGTGGTATGGTATATTGTGTAATGTTGAGTGGTGTGGTTCGTGCAGTAGTGTAATGTTGAGTGGTGTACTGCGTTGTGGTGTAAAACCGTAATATGCAGCCTTACTGTAGGGGTGACTATAACAAGTCAATAATAATTAAATATATATATATATATACTCTTTAAAAAAGCTTTTATATATAATTGAGGTAAATCAATTAATGGTAGTGTCTGATGCCAGTGCAGTGGTAGTGTCTGATGCCAGAGCAGTGGTAGTGTCTGGTGCCAGTCCAGTGCAGTGGTAGTGCCTGGTGCCAGTCCAGTGCAGTGGTAGTGCCTGGTGCCAGTGCAGTGCAGTGGTAGTGCCTGGTGCCAGTGCAGTGGTAGTGCTTGGTGCCAGTGCAGTGGTAGTGTCTGGTGCCAGTGCAGTGGTAGTGCCTGGTGCCAGTTCAGTGGTAGTGCCTGGTGCCAGTGCAGTGTTAGTGTCTGGTGCCAGTGCAGTGGTAGTGCCTGGTGTCAGTGCAGTGGTAGTGCCTGATGCCAGTGCAGTGGTAGTGCCTGGTGCCAGTGCAGTGGTAGTGCTTGGTGCCAGTGCAGTGTTAGTGCCTGGTGCCAGTACAGTGGTAGTGCCTGGTGCCAGTGCAGTGGTAGTGCCTGGTGCCAGTGCAGTGGTAATGTCTGATGCCAGTGCAATGGTAGTGGCTGATGCCAATGCTTGTTCTGCTGCATCAGCGGGTGTACAAGGTGCTGCCAAAGTAGTAGAAGCGGGAAACACGATGCTCAATAGACCGAGATAGCAACCAACACTTGGACGCAGCCGCTGTCTTTGTTCCCAGGTATACATCCACCAATAGGCCGCCCAGGCTGCGTGATCTCTCCAACTTGCAGCGCGAAATATTGCTTTTAGCACTGAAACCCTATCGTGCTCGGCTCTATAGAGGAAGGTGAGTACGCGACCCGGCCCTTCCACAGCGTGTGCACGCAAGCATTCTCGTGTTACGCTCGCCGTATTTCACAGCTCTACAAATTCGACGATGAAACCCCAGCGTCTTTCAGATCGACGGAATTTTCAAATGTATTGAATGACTTACAAGACCAAAAATAGAAGATTCTTTTGAGAGGTTGAATATAAACATAAATAAGAAACACCTTTAAAAATGTTATTTTTGTCAACAAATTATTTTTGTCAAAAATAAATTACGGTCTAAACTCTAAAAATATTTGGTAGTAGTAGGGATACGTGGCAGCCCGAATAAGTATTAACCACAGTATGTTGTAGAGTTATTATAAGCAAGATTAATACACGTAGTAGTCAATAAGGAATTAATTACCCTTCAATTCAGAATGGTTTTCAGTTAGCCCGAGAAGTAAAAGCTGCTTTGTCAGATCGTTTGCTCAACGCGAAACATGTTATTTTATACCCAAACGTGTAGTGTGTTAATCATCTAAATAATACGTGTAGTCTGTTTGATTAAAATAACGCAAACCCGTTGAACTTGGCGGTCACGAGGATTTCGGGTGGAGACACCAGAGCCTTTCCCAAATACATCGTCATGGTCGGCAACTATCGCTGGCTACAGAACGACGGCTCTCTTCTTTTGGCTTACTCGGTGGCTTAAACATTCGCAACAAAAACGGCGCGAACATATAATATAAACAAGCCGGCCGTGAATTCAAGCCTGATCTACATTTTAACGCCAAATTGTTTAACTTTGACGAGACTGTGACCACGTATTATTTTAGCTGAAACTCATTTCCCGACTCAAGTCCTAATAATAACAAACAATCGAATAATTTCTAACCGGTCGGTTTGTAAATCAGTTTATAGTTTGCTAGTAATTTCACCACAAAATGTACAAACGAATTAGCATGTCATAGTGGATATTAAGTAAGTTTATTTTTCGCGAAATTAGTCTAAAAACACCAGGTGCTAAAATCGAATTGAGGGAATAGTTCTAAGCTTTGTTGTCATCTATAAGCATTGCAGAAAATAAATGGGGTTTGATGTTGCTATGACAACAAGAATTGTATTACATTTTTAAACGTTACTCGATCAGATATGTACTTCTTGTCGAAGCAATGCTGTTATTTGAGATAACAACTTTTCAAATAAAACAAGCTTTTAAAGCTCTTGAATTTACCATATTAAAGACCATTTCAAAGGTCAGGTGAGTATCCTCGCATGATGGTCAATTTGAAAGCAAAAGACAAGTTTTAATTGTTTTGTACTCACGTTTGTTATATCATCCAAACAAACGTGATGATTAATACCCAAAAATATGTCATATCCATGCTTTCTTGCGTGAGTGTACACATATTCTTACAGCTGATTCGTTAACCAGTGGCTCCTGCGATAGCGACTACTTTTGGTTTTAGTAGAAATCTCTCATCCAACAACAAGTGTTTACTCTTTGTTGCAAAATGTATTATTATGTTGATTATTTATTTATTATTATTGCGCAGTTTACATTTAAGTATTTGTATGTATCATGCATGTCTGTTAAATTTATATTGATTTTCAATGTCACTTATTTATGTGTTTGATGTTGAGACAAATAAAAATATCCTAATACAGTGTCACAACTTATGCAAAAAGAAGCAGATTAAATAAGATATTCAAGTGTTTACTGTGTCAGTAAATCCACACAGGAAGCAGGTCGCACCCTAGCTGAATAGAAGCAGCATGTATATAATAGTAAACGACAGCTAGCATTCCAGTCAGAAGTAACGACATGTTTCCACAATAAATCCCGACCTAACAGTTCTCTTGACGGCAACTGTAGTTGTCTAAAACGGATCGATGCATGCATGCATGGCACACGCGCAGCCTACAAACAAATGTTGGCGAGCAGCCAGGGTACACAGGCTCACAACAGGCGTATGAGGGTCATCTATTCTCTTAACTGTCACTTCCCGACCTTTCATCTCGCCAGGGCTGCACCTTTACTTGCCGTTTTGATGGCGCTTAATAACACTACGACGAATTCCTAACAAATTTGCGGTCGCCATCGGTGAGATGTTGTCGACGATAAAATTGAACAATCACAGCAGTGTTCTGTCAGTTGTCGGCCGCCCTGTCGTGCTGAAAGACACTCGCTCGACGGATTCCGTCCGCGGCATACAAACGCACTCATGCGTGAAATATGCACTGCTCGGTTTTCGCAACTAGAAATCCTGTTGAGTGCAATAAAACGTAATTTTAAGCAAAGCTGATTGTTTCTGTCACGCTTAATACATGTCATATTGGCATTTTATAAAACAAAATTACAGTGTATTCGCCAACTCTATCTTCTAGTTATTTTCTGGGATTCGTTTTTTCTGTTCCGTATGTGCTCCGAGTGACAGGATCATCAAATGTTAAAAACAATACAATACAATATTTGTGCCAATCAGCTTATTATTGCTTGATATAAAAAATACAATTAAAGCTGTACGTATAAGTTAAAATCTTCAAGATAATGTATTCTAAACTAACGACAAAAGCGATTTGGGTAGCAACGTGGACAAACACATTATAACACTTGCAATGTGTCATTTGAAAGGTGCGTATATATATATATATAACAAACACATTATAACACTTGCAATGTGTCATTTGAAAGGTGCGTATATATATATATACGCACCTTGCACAGTGCAAGTGTTATAATGTGTTTGTCCACGTTGCTATATATATATCAACGTGTGGAAAGGAAACATCAAGGTAATCATTAGGAACAATTAGACTATTGAAATTTCCTACCATATAGTCAAGCTCAGTTTTTTCAATTAACTTCGAAACATATTAAATAATATTGATGACATTCCGAACATTGGAGGGTTAGCTTCAAGTTCCAGACAAATGTTCCTGTGGAAAATTGCCCTAATAATAGACAATATAAACGCTGCTCATGTCTTGGTCAGAACGACACACCGGTTTAGATAGGTTGTGTTGGCGGTCATCCTAGAGAAAACTAAATCTAAATTGATAATAATGTCTTTGTGTCAGACCTAATGTAAACACATCTAGTTTCGGTGTAATATGTCTGATTGATTTTGTAGTATGGTGCGTTTGAAACTGTTGCACAACTAAAGATCAAGATGGTGTAGCGATATAGCAATACGTTTCAAAGGCGCATCAGACATCGTTGGTGGACTTGAAACAGTCCAAATAACAAACTCAGTTAAACAGTATGTTTGAAATGGATGTGAAACTGAACATATTAACACAGCATGAGCTTCTCTTATATGATTACTTGCTGCAGTAAAAGTTTCATGGTAACTAACGACGATACTACCTCAATGATCTAGTGATGTACTGTGATAATGTCGTAACAGAATTGGTATTCTTGCAGTATATCTGCATCATCCATTGTTTTTGATATGCGTGAAGTGAAATGGTAGATTGATAGTTATTTATGAAGATCCGCGCTCTATTTTAGCTAACACCTGTCTCTTCCACAAAATATTTGACGGCTTGTGAAATTATGAAACGTTTTTGGGATGGAACACAATATTATTTGTCAGAAATCAAGCACATACACACGCACGCACGTACGCAAGCGCGCGCTGTCTTCAACATACCCATACCTGCCACGAGCACGTGTTTGTTGGGGACATCTGTCTCTTGTGAACACCTGTCTATCACGGACAATTCTTTGCTGATACATATTCAACACGGGCACCGGGCCATTGCTAACACACATCTGTTAATGACATCTGTCTGTCACTTTCTGCCATTGTCTACGGTATCCATGTTTCTAAATTTGGTCACCTTACAATTGCTGCCTTGCATGCCCTTATTAGATTACCTGTATATTACATTATACTATGCCTTGTGCACACAAGCAACCATCCGTCATTGTTGGTGTTTTGCAGATGTCCGTGTGTCCTGCAGTACGTATGTTTGTTACAAGAGTGATAGATTACGGTACGTTGTATAATACTAAACCTCCACTACTACTACTAATAGTAATAATGTAACTTCGTATGTTTGTTACAAGAGTGATAGATTACGGTACGTTGTATAATACTAAACCTCCACTACTACTACTAATAGTAATAATGTAACTTCGTATGTTTGTTACAAGAGTGATAGATTACGATACGTTGTATAATACTAAACCTCCACTACTACTACT
Source organism: Escarpia spicata (assembly GCA_963995525.1). Classification (NCBI taxonomy): domain Eukaryota; kingdom Metazoa; phylum Annelida; class Polychaeta; order Sabellida; family Siboglinidae; genus Escarpia; species Escarpia spicata. The sequence continues at coordinate 32,054,189 of OZ023218.1, forward strand.
AATAGTAATAATGTAACTTCGTATGTTTGTTACAAGAGTGATATATTACGGTACGTTGTATAATACTAAACCTCCACTACTACTACTAATAGTAATAATGTAACTTCGTATGTTTGTTACAAGAGTGATAGATTACGATACGTTGTATAATACTAAACCTCCACTACTACTACTAATAGTAATAATGTAACTTCGTATGTTTCTTACAAGAGTGATAGATTACGGTACGTTGTATAATACTAAACCTCCACTACTACTACTAATAGTAATAATGTAACTTCGTATGTTTGTTACAAGAGTGATAGATTACGGTACGTTGTATAATACTAAACCTCCACTACTACTACTAATAGTAATAATGTAACTTCGTATGTTTGTTACAAGAGTGATAGATTACGGTACGTTGTATAATACTAAACCTCCACTACTACTACTAATAGTAATAATGTAACTTCGTATGTTTGTTACAAGAGTGATAGATTACGGTACGTTGTATAATACTAAACCTCCACTACTACTACTAATAGTAATAATGTAACTTCGTATGTTTGTTACAAGCGTGATAGATTACGGTACGTTGTATAATACTAAACCTCCACTACTACTACTAATAGTAATAATGTAACTTCGTATGTTTGTTACAAGCGTGATAGATTACGGTACGTTGTATAATACTAAACCTCCACTACTACTACTAATAGTAATAATGTAACTTCGTATGTTTGTTACAAGAGTGATAGATTACGGTACGTTGTATAATACTAAACCTCCACTACTACTACTAATAGTAATAATGTAACTTCGTATGTTTGTTACAAGAGTGATATATTACGGTACGTTGTATAATACTAAACCTCCACTACTACTACTAATAGTAATAATGTAACTTCGTATGTTTGTTACAAGAGTGATAGATTACGGTACGTTGTATAATACTAAACCTCCACTACTACTACTAATAGTAATAATGTAACTTCGTATGTTTGTTACAAGAGTGATATATTACGGTACGTTGTATAATACTAAACCTCCACTACTACTACTAATAGTAATAATGTAACTTCGTATGTTTGTTACAAGCGTGATAGATTACGGTACGTTGTATAATACTAAACCTCCACTACTACTACTAATAGTAATAATGTAACTTCGTATGTTTGTTACAAGAGTGATAGATTACGGTACGTTGTATAATACTAAACCTCCACTACTACTACTAATAGTAATAATGTAACTTCGTATGTTTGTTACAAGAGTGATAGATTACGGTACGTTGTATAATACTAAACCTCCACTACTACTACTAATAGTAATAATGTAACTTCGTATGTTTGTTACAAGCGTGATAGATTACGGTACGTTGTATAATACTAAACCTCCACTACTACTACTAATAGTAATAATGTAACTTCGTATGTTTGTTACAAGCGTGATAGATTACGGTACGTTGTATAATACTAAACCTCCACTACTACTACTAATAGTAATAATGTAACTTCGTATGTTTGTTACAAGCGTGATAGATTACGGTACGTTGTATAATACTAAACCTCCACTACTACTACTAATAGTAATAATGTAACTTCGTATGTTTGTTACAAGAGTGATATATTACGGTACGTTGTATAATACTAAACCTCCACTACTACTACTAATAGTAATAATGTAACTTCGTATGTTTGTTACAAGAGTGATAGATTACGGTGCGTTGTATAATACTAAACCTCCACTACTACTACTAATAGTAATAATGTAACTTCGTATGTTTGTTACAAGAGTGATAGATTACGGTACGTTGTATAATACTAAACCTCCACTACTACTTCTAATAGTAATAATGTAACTTCGTATGTTTGTTACAAGAGTGATAGATTATGATACGTTGTATAATACTATGCCTTCACTACTACTGCTAATAGTAATAATGTAACTTTATATGTTTGTTACAAGAGTGATATATTAAGGTACGTTGTATAATACTAAACCTCCACTACTAATGCTACTAATAGTAATAACGTAAATTCGTTTGTTTGTTACAAGAGTGATAAATTACGGTACGTTGTATAATACTACACCTCCACTACTACTACTATAGTAATAATGTAACTTCGTTTGCGCTTAAACGCCCAGAATCCAAACACAGAGGCGCATCTAAACAAAAAAGGTTATGCAGTTTTAAACTTGATAAGCAGTATTAAAGTTGTCAACATATGAATGAATACGCCATGGAGCTAGGGTAATAAAGGTAAGTCTTTAAATGACGGCGGAATTCTTTAATATTTACACAAAGTGGGAATAAACGCAAAAGGTAGTCTCAGCAATAAAAAACACTAGTTCCAGTGTTCGTATTGACTCTACAAAAAGGTAATTCAAAACTGGATTATCGAAGCTGGGTAGGCTTTCGTACTGGAGTACGGATGTGGGTGAGTATGTGTTTGTGCTTGCGTGCGCTGTAATTCGTGTATGCTACACGATGGATAAATTGCAGTTGTTGCAGCCGGTATGATGCACTACTTCGTTCTGGCGATGTGGTTGTGGTTGGCTGTAGAAATATTCTACACGTATCATGCCCAGGTCAAGGTCTTCCAGATCTACTATTCACATTTCTTGCTCAAGAGTATTTTCATCGCCTGGGGTATGTTTACAGCAAATCGAATGAGAGCAGATCACCTCTATGTAGAGGGCCGCCAAGTTCAAGTGGCCTAAGTAGCTGTAGTTAGAGATGGTAAGTATAATCAAGTCTTCAGATATTAAAGTGATGACCTAACCACATGGTACATGTCCCAAATATGTCTTGACGTCGGTTTTTATTGCAATGCAAAGATACATATTCTCAGAGCGGAGAGTGTATATTCATACGTGTTAATAACCGGTGAGTATATAATTAATGTAATAAAACGTTTGCATCATCTTTCTGTGTGTGCTGTATGATCCATTAAAATGGGACAAGCGCATATTTAATTGTGTCGATATGCAATAAGTTACAGTGTGTTGCATACAAACCTCCAATGATCACTCATATATCTATGACAGAATTTTTTGCATGTTTTCAGGTTTTCATCTTGGTGCTGTTGACATCACAACTGACCTCAATTTGGACAACTAACCGCAGCAAGGAAACATGTGCGTAATAATCTTCTGCACCATACTTCCCGTTTGTCTAACATATCGCACGCACTTGCTGTACAAGTGTCTAGCTAAAATTGTACAACTATACTTGCCAACTTCTGCACGAATAAATGGAGGACTAATGTCTTTGTTGATTGAGATGATTTATTTTCGGTATGTTCAAAAAGTCAGAGCCGTGAGTGTGCATGTATGTGGCGCCAGATACTGGTTGTCACGAGACGCGTTCTATGGCATCAGTCGCAGTCATCATCCTTGCCAACTGCGTTGTCTTCGGCTGGTCATGCGACAACTGCACAGTGCTGCTCGCAAGAAGCTGACGCAGTCACAGCACACGAACATAGCCGTGCACCTGCAGCGTGCTACAAGCGTCATGGTCCTGCTCGGTCTTACCTGGGCCTTCGCGTTCCAGTACTTGTATGCCATCTTCAACTCGCTGCAAGGTATCTCTATATTCATCGTCTTCTGCGCCACACGTAAAGACGTGCAGCAGGCTTGGACGAACATGATTACACGTAGCAAACAGACGGTGACCGTCCATTTCCTCTTCTATCGCTGGACAGGGCATAGTTAACAGGCAGGATACGTGTGGTCTAATGGTTCTTTTAATATGTGCTCATCGTTTACACTTTACTTCAGATACATGTACTATTATGTGTATTTAGAGTTAATTGTTAATATAACTTATCTACATATATTTTAATTACACCATCTTGTGGTGTGCATGCTATGTGAGAATAGAATATAACTGTGTTGTTTATAGACACTGTTATTACCTTAATCCGAACAAATGCCCTTAAGAGTGTTTATAAGTTGAACATGCAGGCTTTCCAAATCATTTATTACTCGTATACCTCCACACATAATTTCACGCAGTTAAATAAACACGCTGAAGAACAAACACAAATCAAACAAATAGCTGATAATTAACATAATTATCGTATGATAGTTTATTTCAGTTATACATGAATCAATCATGTATGTGGTTATTCGCGTTTCTTTTCCATTAGCCATGTTTGTTATCTATGATGTCCGTTGTACTATTTGTTTTCCAGCACATTGCTTAAAGTTTTCCCGAGTCACGTAATTATCACTATTTTACAATGCTTTGATGTTTATTTTCTATGATGTCCTTTGTACTATTTGTTTTCCAACACATTGCTTAAAGTTGTACACTAGTCACATCATTGTCATTATTTTACAATGCTTTGTACTGTAACGTAATATCTACCAAACGTCAAATATGTACACACAACAGATGGTATCATTCATGGCAGATTCTCTAGATATCCTCATCACTGGCAAATAGGCGACGTGCTGACAGCTTGAAGAAACTACTATCTCCTCATCTTGACACATATTAAGCAAGACCGAAGTCCGTCAGATCATTTATACTGATAACTACCACCGACTCTTTCAAATGTGTTAACGTTTAGAAGAGCAGACAATAGCTTGTCCAAGGTGTGAAGAAGTCAGCGTAGCTCAAGGCGAGATATGTGGATAAATAACTCAATTTTCACTAGCGACATGGAGCAAATTACAGTGGGCAGCCCAAACGTAATTACCAGTGGTCATTCAGTGGACCGCATCAGAAAATGGTAAACAATGTGACACCATCTTGTCCGCTACAGGAGCAGAGAACAGTGGCGTGTTCTGCACAAAATGTCATATTCCTGACATTCTCCTGACGTTTCATATCAGCTTGCAGTGAATTTCGGCTGTCCACAGTATGAGTGAAATGGTCTAACCACTGTCAAAGCAGCAACATTTATGTTTCCGTGAACCTCTCTCGTCAATTATCGTTGACCACCAGACAGCAATTTAAACACCTACATACTTATAGAGTAAGTTAGTAATTGAGTTTTCTTTATCTTTTACGTATTAAATTAAATGATACAGTGATAATGATATGCAGGCTAATATCACACTTATGCATTGCCATGTCTTATTTGTGCTCCGCGAGGCACTTGTTTGTCATAATTATTATTACGTTTATCTACATAAATATGAATGATATGTCACTACTATGATTAATGTTTTAGGAATCATGGGTCTCAAATTAAGATGACTGACTCAGTTTTACTAAAGAGGCAATCGTTGTATAAACACATCCGATGATTTAATTCTTGTAACAAGAAGAACGTTCCTTAAATACGTTAGTTAAGTTGGATAATTCACGGACCAATTACATCGACTAATTCCGTCTCATGTAATGCGTACACATATAATTCGCCTGTACTATAAAGGCAGCGTTTCCCCTGGTATTTAACGAGCGAGGTGGGCCGCGTCGCCGTTTTTCTAAGCCGCCTCGCCCAAAATATGCCGAAGTTGCCGCCTAGTAGCTATTCCGCACGCCCATTTGTTTTACGCTGAAGGCGAGCAGCGCGAAATGACACCACACAGTCACTTATGTTCATGAAAAACTGCAGATTTCTAGCAACATGGTTTAGTCGTCTTAACGTCGCTCATAGCCGGTTAAGATTCATCTGTTGGAATTAACTCTATTGGACAACGTGAATGACATCACTCGTCAGTTCTCCAATCACGGAATTTCCCGCGGGATCCCCGGTGTCTCCAATGGTGACACCTTGCGGAGTTTCGACATACTAGAAATCTAGACATTCGTGTGACATGGCGTCCAAACGGTAACTGTGTTTAGGAGATATGTGGAACTCGGAGAAAACAAAAGTAAAGAAAACGATAGCTGAACTAAGATGTCTTTTGCGCTTAATTTTACTATTAGTGTATCCGCCCACAATAAATCAGAATGCTGGTGTAGTTGATTTTGAATTTCTGGTTTATGACGGTGGTGGGAATAAAAACCGTGCAGACTAATGACTCTACGTCACTAATCGACACTTGTTTAGAATCCGGACCCTTTTGAAGCCGAAATAAAAACCGTGCATCCTATTCACTAGTCGGCACTTGTATCGAATCTGGACCCTTTTGAAGCCCAAATAGCAACCAGGTTTGCGCAAGTCTGCACCGCGACCGCGTAAAGTGAGTGATATAAGGGCGCTAAGACGCAACATTCTTAAACGTAACTAACATATGACTAGGATAATGTTGAATGATGGAACTAACTCACTGATGTATTAAAGTTAGGCAAAACTCAAGTTATAACATGCGAAATCAAGGTAGGTCCGGATTCGACACAAATGCCTACAACTAGTAAGACAAGTCTATTCAAGTAATGTTCTATGCCGTTTTTAGCGAAACAAGGAATGTGATTAGTAAGATATCTTTGTGCTGAATATATAATACATATTCCGACAAAGTTGTGCAAACACTTTTGGGAAAGTTGATTTGAAAGTAATCCCGCTTAACCGACTCTCGTCCGGGTGCGTGACTTCGTTGGGAAGATAGTCTGGCTCACTGCCAGTTAGCACGGCTGTCTTCCAGAATGTGTTTATATTATGTATGTTTTCGATAACGAAAAATGAAATTACAAAATAGTGCCCGAAATAGTATTATACAAAATCAAATGAATCTTAAACTAAATGAACATAAACCAAAGTTTCGAGTACTCTACGGGATTCGAACCGAGGATCCTAAAAATAGTTATTCGACACGCTACCGACTTATCTACCAAGGCCAGTACGTTTTGATTGTACTTTGGCGACTACATACATTGTATATTAGTTAGCTGTCCGATCGTTACGCGCGACATCGATTGCACTTTGTTACTTAAATTGGTCCTTGTTTGGTATTTATATCATGCGTATTCAAATTTTGTCTTCTGTGTCTGCTCGACCATAAACAAGACAACGTTAGTACGAAATTGTTGACAGCCACCTAGTGAATATGCATGTGATTAAAAGGCATTAAACTACGAAAAAAGTTTAATGTCGGTTTATTTTGTGTGTGACATGTTTCAATATAAGTTTAATGTTGATTAGTTGTTATAGTATAGTATTATATAATAAAAGTGTATCCTTATTTAATTTGTTATTTCATAGTTGGCCTGAGAGCCAATCATCGCCTCTACCCGAACCTGGGGTAAAGCCCCCTACCAGTAACATTGGCAAGGCCGTAATATTCCAGGCCGTAGTGAAAGCGAAAACATGCTGCCACCTCACGGCGCCTGGGTAAATTTGAGTGAAGTACTTACGAATATAAGCCACCGAAGTTCATATCTCGTAATAGACGCCTATTGCCTAAAACTTTGTGTACTAACGGATTATCAGTACCTCCGGCTAGACTTTTATCAATCATGATTTCTACATTTACATGTAGTGTAAACATGTTTATATGCTATCTTATTATTTTATATCTTCCCCTCTATATTCAAGAGTAAAGGTTAAAACATACCTCAGAATGCACCATTTTAAGCAAAAAAAAAATAATCTCGGGGGGCGTGCCCACGGAACAGTGTTGTCTGTTGACAATTTAAGTCACTTTAATTGTATAATCGATACATGTCATAATCTCCAAGACATGTTACAATCATCGACATATATCATGAAAATGACTAAAAATATCACGACATTTACCTATGCATGGCCTTATGTCATACACACAACGGCAAATGGCGCATCGTGCTCCTACATTGATTTGTATGCTAACCAGAATTGTGGATAACACTACTGTAGTAGTTTTGAGACAACCAGCTTACGGCCCACGGCACAACCAACCAAGAGCAACCGTTATTGTCATCTTAAACTCCCGCCGATGACCATTTAATTTGTAATGTCGCCTGCATTGCATGCAGCCAGACATCATTCCCTGGTAAATCGAACATAACGCATTGAAGCGAGCGGCCGAGTTCTTCACTTCTTGACAGTGTTTGATTTACTCATTGTTAAACACACCAACTACTGCGTTGACGTAATCGAGGCGGCTCAGATCAAGGCAGCGTAACGCAAACTGACTGGCGTTGTGCGATCAAGCGGTGATAGTTTTTTTTCCGAAAGAGAAGTGGTGCAGATTTCTAAGAGCTGCGGGGGCGTGCTACCAGGGCATCACTAAAGTAGGCCGAAAATGCACCGACAAAGTGAGAGAAACTGAAAAAGCTGGAACCATTCATCGATGTATCGTGATACTTTTCTCACGTCACAATACGCGATACACTCTACAAGTATCGCAATGCATAACGAAACACGCAAACACATCTCCGATGAGTTAGCGTGTTAAAAGTTCTCATAATGTTGACAAAAGCATGAGGGCTATTTCATTGAAGGTGATCATGTTTAAGTAATATTCTTGGTCAATTATTTTAGTGATAATGTATTTAAGGCTTTTATGGTTTCAGTTAATTAAGACAAACTCCAGACCCGGGAACAAGTATGACTATAATTGGAAGTGAATAGATCCAAGATTTTTTTGAATTGAATTGAAATTGAATAAAATCAAAATGAAGTGGAATTGAAATAAAATCAAAACAGGTTGAATTCGAATTTCATTGGAATTGAATTCCATAAAATGACATGATCGATAGAAAGAAAAAAATTAGTTACGACGTTTTTCTATATAAATTTACATCCATATACCAATGATATTTTGCTAAAGCGTACGATTTAAGTATGTGCCATTTTGGTATGTGTCATTTTCGATTTGCCTTTTTGATTTAAATGCCAAAGTAAACCATCCAACAAGAGAACTCCCAATACACATGGGTAACATTCGTTTGGGCAGCATTCCTCATACCTCTGCTCCCACAGTCCCTATGCACCCAAGTTGTGCTACCAGCCAAGACATTGGATGCTAATTACACTGATCACAATTGGTCTGTGAAGAGACTGGACTGAACAACATGACAAGAGGCTCTTTTCAAATATCATTTTTATTGGCTCATAAGCCCGATTTCGCTGAGTAAAATCCATATCGCTTCTTACGTATAATCGAAACAGAATATAGCGTTTCACCGACAATCCATTATGAAAACGGTCAGAGAAAAGATCTTACAAGTGTTCATTATTATGACGAGGCTAGACCGCTCGACACATGTTTATTGTAGACATTAAAATTAAATTTAAAGCATACAAAAATTATGATCTTAAGTCCGGTTTCACACAGAGATCCAGTTTTTTAAGGCCAAATAAGTCTTCAAACTACATTTGTGTTAATGTTATGTTCGCCGGGTTTACCGCTTCGCGAAGGTCAAGGTTGTTGTAGCATGAATTTGAATTGAATCTGAATTGAAAAATATAAATTGGATTCAGGTCGGACTGACATTATGTTTTCAATATACTTTGCTCTACATAGCTCTGTATAATGAGTTGCAAATAAACTGTTTCACTAAAACGATGTATCGTTCTGTATCGTAATATACACGTGAATTGTGTCGACACAAATATGACAATACGTGTCACTTTTCTAGGTGTGTCATTACAAATTACTATCCTAGACATTGCTCATGATAGTCTGTTTAACGACTCTGGTTTGTTGCACTTCTAAACTCGGGACGTTGGCGAGGATTCAGGCACTAAGAAAACGTATTACTATTATTATTATTACTATTATTATCATTATTTCTATTATTATCCTGTCAGACATGTTCAACACGGAGAAAGTAAACGGACCAACATTATCCTTTACTGTACAAGTGTTTCGTACACGCATTTTGAGGTACACTTCCCAAAACAATCATAGTCACGATGCAATCATTTGTATTGAAAGCCTCCCCCGTGTGCTTCAAGCGAGAAGCCGAGAAGACAACAGAACAGACAAATCTGCAAATAAAAGACCTAATTCAAAAAGACAGATCTGAAGTTGCATTAAAAGAGAGGTTGTGTATTCCGTAGCCAAGAGTGGTAACTATTGTTAGCAAGATGTTGGCTGAACTACTTGTACTTAAATCTACGTATGGTTTTGATCGCGAAAACCAGGCAGGTCGCACCCAAAACCAGGACGTTGAGGTTAGTGCCGCTTGTCTTTGCAACAGCTGTGTTTACTGTTTGAATGGTTGGTTTACTTTTCGCGCGCGAATATTTCAAAATTGCGAAGACCGTTTGTGGCTAACTAAACGCAAATTGATGTGCAGTATCCCTTCAACACAAAAGGCTAATTGACGTATGCTTCACATGACCTGTTGCCTAGCAATTGTTTCCATCAAGCCATCAAAAATGGATGCGGAATATCTCGATCATTCGAACATTCCGTCGTATATATTGTTGAAATTCTTGCCTCAAACAGTTTTCTTTATGACAAAAACATAAGTTAACGTTTTATATAGTGACAACTGAATGCGGGAATCTTTGATTAGAGAGATGTCTGCGACAGCAGTAATGCACATATATTATATTAGTGGAGCGCAGTAGTGCAGTGGCTATAGACATCGACCGAGACAACCCGGGTTCGAATCCTGTGCAGCGGTGTCGAAACTTGGGCACGTTCGTTCACTCTACGTTGCTCCAGTCATCTCAGCTGTATGAATGAGTACCTGGCTATAGACAGTGGTGGATATTTGTGTACGAATAGTCTTCGTGCATTAATTGCACCGTGGTTGGAAGCTTCCCTGAGAAGTCGAGCTGGTGTTCGATTGAACAGGTCTGCCAGGGAGTACAGGGTAAAGCTTTGAGCAGTCATAAGGGCTGGATACTGCGCAATGTAAGAACTAACCCTTTTACTGCTACCAACAGTGTTGGCAAAACTAAACTTGGCGGAAGTCACGCGCATAATTTCGATTGTGCCGCGTACAACGACACAGTCAGAATTATGATCGTGAGAGGCAAAGTTTGACGGAGGTCACATGTATATTTTAATACTGATTGAAAACTGAAACGGCGACGTGTTCGTCATGAAAAAAAACGTCTGGGCCCAGAATGTCAACAAAATATAGCGCCTAGGGCTAGGCTTACAACGGAATATTCAAACGATCCAAGTGTTCGGCTTCCAATTTTTGACGACTTGACGGACATATCGCTAGACACCAGGTCACATGATGGATAGGTCAACTGTCGGCCCGGCAACTGACTTTAGCAAATTGTTAGATGTAGGTAACGACAGAAATCATTTCGTTCGACTCGACAGTAAGCTCTTTATTACGCCGATTGCGGTTTTAGTTACTCGGTTGTCCGGTAGATGGCGACGCCATCACTGTACCGCTTTACCAAAATCGACCGACAATCACAATCGCTGTGAGATAGATGTCAAAACTGTCCGTGAACAACCGCGGGACTCACATACCGTGATCAGGTACGAACCGGTCAAAGCCGCTTCTATCCGCCTCGCACCGTTCAAGTGATAGTCACACGACTATAAATCATTTGTGATCGCACAGAGCGTGTACATCTCTCTCCCTCCGAGTTGCGGTTTGGACGCCGTCCAACAAACAATGATGCGGTTTTGATTTTCTGACGCGCAGAAAAAATTTGCCGCGCAAGATGGATTTGAGTTAAGTGCATCGGTACCCGGTCGCACCAGTCACAGGCGCGTCAGCAACACGTTTCTTGTCAACGTCAAGGCGAACCACTTCAAAACGACACGTTCGTGTTTTTAAAACAATTAACACAAACATAAAGGTGACAAACACCGGGTCATTTGGTGAAACATTAAGCATTTGTTCCTATGACACTCTGGGTGTTTGGAAGTTGGAACGAAATGCAATGTCATAAAAAAAAACATCAACGTTTAGCTCCGTTTTGTAGAAAAGTCACTAGGCCCTAAATTATACTAGTGATTATGAGCGAATTCTGACGTATCGTTAGCTAGTTAGTTAGTGGGTTAGTTAGTGAGTTAGTTAGTTAATTGGATAGTTAGTTAGTTAGTTAGAATAAAGTGTGTATATATTTTCACTTGAATACTTATTCAAAATATATAATTTTGATAGACTTAGGTCTCTACATATATATATATATATATATATATATATATATGTATTAGTTTATGAAAATAAATGGATTTGTATGTAGGCTTACTTGATATTACCTAGATCCCGGGAATACATGTTCACTTCTTCACCCGATTTCGCTTGGAGGTGGTGTGTGATATATTAATAATAAAATTATATACACTGTCCACTTGAGTTCGTTATAATCCCAAAATGTTGTAATATCAAAGACGGCGCCGAACTATTTTTTTTAACTGACATTGTAAACTGCTGCTAAAAACTTGAACTTTTATTTTCAGTGAAATTGTTGATTTGTATAAAATATGTAAAGCGGGCCAACATATGAAATACTAAAAACTGTGTGTGATATAACAATATTTAGAAGAAAACAATAACTGACCACTTAATATTAAATTTGTGGAGACTTATGTTAAGAGAATGACTTCAACAAAGGACTGTAGCGGTAAACTGCACGAACCGGAAAGCTATGAAAAGACTGTAGCTATTTGCATACTGTGAGCTGATTGGGCAGAAACTCGTTGACGGGGCAGCTCTTGGAGCTGTATGAATGTATGAATGGGGCAATTCAATATACAGCAGCGCGGCATGTTTTTATAGTGGTATTACGTTACTAGGTATTCGTTCGTCTTTTTGCTCAGTCGTCTTCAATTCGACTTAGTTTTCATGTCAGCGCAGTTTATACACGTCGATTGCTTTTTATAAATGAGTTGTTATGAAGTAAAATGAATCGATTCTGTATAATAATATTACGGTCTAACAGACATAATAATAAGGTTGGTTTTCTCTGATGCTACTGTGGAAACGAAGAAAAAAAACGACGAACGGGTTCCTAGTAAATATATAGGTACAGAAAGTGGAAGGTACGGATGAAACGTGCGGAGTGAGACAGTCTCGCCATGTAGTCTCTTGGTTATTTAAAATAAAATAAATAAAATGGTAGTTATGTCACCAATGTAGCAGTTAGACCAATAAAAAGGTGTCATAAAGTACGTCACGTTATTTTGAATAAAAGTTTAGAACTCCACCTCCTTGTCACGTTTCATAACGCTGGTCTATACACCCCCTAAAATGAACGCGTACATGCCAAATGATTGTCCTTATTATTATTATGTTATTTTCATGGTTGTATTGGTTCGTTGTTTATACATAAAATATAAGTATATAAAATCATTTAAAAAACACAATAGTACAATGGCTGTGAAAATCTACAAAAAAAATTGGACGAGGCAACATTTCATAAATCGTTACGTACCGCTTGCCCAATGACCCCCGCACCCATAAGCGTGACGTATATTATAAATGAACCATCCCAACGCAGATTTATCACTATCTACGTTTTTCTTCAGCTATTTCACCATTATTAATTACATGTCAATATATGGACGAAATTCTCCAAACACATATGGATTTGTCAATCTATTTTGCCACACAGTTGATAAATGTCACCATCCCAAGACAAAAAGGCAAGCTGTTCCACAAAGGGCCAAGCTATTTTAGCAAGATTCCACACGGACACTCACTACCCATTTTCAAAATGACATCATTTTTCAAATAACAACTATTTTCTTTCTGTGGTACAAATGGAAGCTACGCGTGTCTCGGTCAGCGACTCTGTTTACTTTGTAACCCATAAATGAAGTCTTCACTCAAATCTGACGGTACCGTAAGCAACATAAGTATACATAATGAATGTTGCAAAGCAAAAAGGCGATATATCCAGTTAAAATGGAAACTTTTCTTCTTTGTTAAAACAATATATGTGACTGGCTGAAACGAATGTAGAGCCTACTGCGTTTGGAAACAAACACACTGTCGTGCTGTTGTTTAATACAGATTGATCGAGTTTTGTAATAACGTTTGGTCGACACGACGCATGAGAAACAAATCGTGCAAGATGCGAGGATAACATTACATTGACACAATAGACAAAAGGCAAAATATGCAATTTGTAAGGGTAGTCTTCGGTTGACACAATAGAGAAGATGCAAATCATGCAGATTGTAAGGACAAGTTTGGGTTGATACAATAGACGGGAGACACATCATGCAAGTTGTAAGGATAAACTTGGGTTGACACAATAGACGGGAGACAAATCGTGCAAGTTGTAAAGATAAACTTGGGTTGACACAATAAACCGGAGACAAATCGTACAAGTTGTAAGGATAAACTTGGGTTGACACAATAGACGGGAGACAAATCGTGCAAGTTGTAAGGATAAACTTGGGTTGACACAATAGACGGGAGACAAATCGTGCAAGTTGTAAGGATAGACTTGGGTTAACGCAATAGACGGGAGACAAATTATGAAAGTTGTGAGGATAAACTTGGGTTGACGCAATAGACGGGAAACAAATCATGCAAGTTGTAAAAATAAACTTGGGTTGACATAATCATCAAAAGATATATCATGCACGGTGTAAATATAGCATTGCATTTACACCATTGATGAGAAACAAATCATACAAGTTGTAAGAATAAACCTGGGTTCACACAATAAACGAGAAACAAATCTTTCATCGTCGAGAGATATATCACGCAAGTTGTATGGATAACACTGCGTTTACACGATCGATGACATAATAATCATATCAGTTTAACAAGATTTAACAAGATTGCCACCCAGAGAATTAACTCTAGGGGGCAGGTGGACAAGGAAGCCTTTTGGCTTATCGAAAGTCCGACCCTTTTATCTATGTGTATCCCGCCCGTCTGAGGTATGTGTCGATTTAATTTTTAAACATATTCACGCTACTAGCACCCACACAATCATCAGGTAATCTGTTCCATTCATTTACAGTACTTTGTGAAAATGAAAACTTTCTTATATCCAATCTACTCTGCTCCTTTGCTAATGTAAGTTCATGTCCTCTAGTCCTTCTATCTTTCTTAACTGAGAAAAAAATATTTCTATCAATATTTTCATAACCCTTCAATATTTTAAACACTTCTAACTGATCTCCTCTCAATCTCCTGGTCTCTAGTGTTGTTAAACCGCATTTTAGGCGTATTTCGTATTTTTTTGGTATCATTTTAGTTGCTCTCCTCTGCACTCTTTCTAGCATATCTATGTCCTTCCTGCGATAAGGCCTCCACGCTTGAATACAATATTCTAAATGAGGCCTAACTATTGTTTTTTACAGCGGTATTATTAGCTCTTTTTCCTTATACGTTATGTTTCGCCTAATTAATCCAAGGATTTGATTTCCCTTTGAAGCTGCAATTCCGCACTGCTCTGAAACCTTCATATCAGCACTAATGGTTAACCCTAAGTCCTTTTCTTTTACAGTAGTACTTAATACAGTACCCCCCAGTGATGTCTTCCAAAAAACATAACATATTTGTTAAGCATGACCTCGCTTTAAAAAATATGTTGAGATGGGTTTATCAAGTTTTGTTTAACAAGAAAATCCACCATGTGATCTTTAATATTAGTCTTTCTAATAATTTACAAATCACTGATGTTAAACTCACTGGTCTATAGTTCTCCGACTTGTTTCTCAAACCTTTTTTTAATAACGGTAGAATGTTTGCTTCTTTCCATTCTAAAGGAACCACTCCCTCTTCTAATGATCAGTTGAAAACTGTTGCAAGCGATATGCTAATTTTTTCTACAATTTCCAATAGTAGTTTGGGTGGAATACCATCCACTCCAGGTGATTTATTATCCTTCATAGCCCTTATTTTCTTAGCTACCATTTCCGGGGTTACAATTAATTGTCCTAAAT
This sequence comes from Escarpia spicata, assembly GCA_963995525.1. NCBI lineage: Eukaryota > Metazoa > Annelida > Polychaeta > Sabellida > Siboglinidae > Escarpia > Escarpia spicata. The sequence continues at coordinate 32,069,831 of OZ023218.1, forward strand.
AGTCTTGCTCCCTTGAACTTAGCCTCTGGTACTGGCAGTGAACTAATATCTTCCCTGGTAAACAATGAACTAAAGTACTCATTCAGGTCTTCTACCATTAAGAATCCCTCTGATATTATATTTCCAGCACTATCTTCTAGAGGACCGACCTTATCTTGAACTTTCTGTTTGCTTCGAACATACACATAAAAACTCTTGCTGTCATGTTTTATATTACTAGCTAATTGTTGTTCATAGCTTCTCTTTGAATTTCTAATTTCAGCTGTAGCTTGGTTAAGTGCTTCTTTATAACTGTTGTAGTCTTCATCATTTCCAGTACATCTATATGACTTTCACATCATTTGTTTATACTTAATTTTTCTAATGGCTTCTTTCGATAAGTGTTTCTTTTTGGACCGTTTTCCTTGTTTTTTGAAGAGTACAAATGTATCGACTATGCACTTAATTTCACTCTTTAATATATTCCAGCATTCTGTTGCCATCTTATTTTTCAGTGTGTTATTCCAGTCTATCTTTGCTAAATATTTCCTCATGTCCTTATACCTTCCTTTGTGGAAATTTCTCCTATACTGCTTTTTAATATTCCTTTCTGATTTTACTTTGATGGTAAAATGTATCTGGTTGTGATCGCTACTCCCCAGTGGCTCACATATCTTGACATTGTCAACTAATTCATTCTGTGAGGACAAAACTATGTCTAACACATTCTCACCCCTGGTTGGTTCTAGCACATGTTGAGAAAGGAAAGTATCTTGAACTAAAACTAAAAACTTGTGGTCCTCACTCCCCATACTCTGTAGAGATTTCCATTGTATATGCCCGTGGTTAAAATCCCCCATAATAATACAGTCCCGTTTGCTTACTTCCCTTATAGCGTTTTGTATTTTTTCATTCTCTTCTATGCTTATGTTTGGACTTCGATAAACTAACCCAACTGTTAACGTTGAGTTTTCTGTAACTATGTTACACCAAACAGCTTCTTCGCAATCTGCTTCTCTTTCTAATTTTATTTCATAAGCCTGGGTAGATTCTTTAATATATAAAATAACTCCAACTCCCTTTCTTCCTATTCTATCTTTTTCTAAACATTACATATCCTGTCAGCCCCAATTCAGCATCTGATATATCGGTGGTGGTTCAGGATTCGGTTATACCTATTATATGAGGGTCAATATCTTCTACCATAATGTTTAGTTCATTTCTTTTGTTTACTATACTCCTTGCATTTAAACAAACACATTTATATCCAGCTTCAGAAGAGTATTCCAGACTGTTATTTGCTGATTTATTTGTGCTGTCTTTATCTATGCCTCCATTTTCAGGCTTTTCTATGAGTCCCCCCTGCGAATCTAGTTTAAATAGATGCAACCTGTCCCACTGTCAACAGATCGCAGCAGGTTCTCTGAGAAAACTGCTGCCCCCTTTCCACTAAGATGGAGGCCATCTCTCATGTACATATCTTCCCTCCCAACAAAGTATCCCCATAAATCTGTGAATCCCACCCTCTCTTCTTCACACATCTGCTCAACTAGTGCGTTGATCGCCATCCTCTTGCAGTTTCTATACGTTGCCCCCCTTCCTCCCATTACTGACAAAATTCCTGACAGAATAACCTGTTGTGAGAGTAGTATTGTGTTTACACGATCAACGGGAGACAAATCATGTCGTCCACGATTCGTGCATTCCGAACTGCAAAGCCGACCAATTTACAATTAACACATGTGCGTCTTCGCCGACTCGTTGATCCTCGGTCGGATGAAGACAGTCGTGTGTGGTCGCTAGTTGCGCAGGTATGCTCTCGGCGTGTGGCGGTGCAATCGATACTACATCCGGCCATCTGGTTAGCGATGCCGCCGCCACGCAGAATAACACGGTCACCGCAGCCATTGTCTTCTAGTGTTTCCGCGTCATTTTTCGATTACGCGCGCGCACGTCGCCATGTTTGTTCGCTCGTCAAGCGAAAACCGCAGCAGCGCCCCTGGCGGGCGGCTGACCAGTGCGCATAGAAACTAACGGATGTTGTGGTTTCGGCAGATGGCGCACTGTCTTCACCTTGCACTCAAAGCATCCTTTAATAAAAACGGCACGAGCGAAGGATAAAAGGTAAAAATATCCGATGTTTGTCTCACCATAGGGGGCGCAGAGAACTACGACATTGTTTTCAGCCTGGACATCTGCGCCTAGGCGATGGTTGTTGTTTGGGCGAATTTTTGGATGCCAAGATCGAGACACAGATGGTACGGGGGAATACTTGGTGTGACTTCTGCGCCTCAGTTCCGTGTAGTTGTTCTAGTAGGTTCCGTGGAAATGTTACAATTAGTTCTGTGTAGTTGTTACTGTATGGAACTGTTACAGTTGGTTCTCTGTTGATTATGTATTGTTCTATCCTAGTTGGGTGAGTGTAGCTGTCATTGTTGGGTCTGTGTAACTGTTACAGTTGGTTCTCTGTTGATCATGTATTGCTCTATCCTAGTTGGGTGAGTGTAGCTGTCATTGTTGGGTCTGTGTAACTGTTACAGTTGGTTCTCTGTTGATTATGTATTGTTCTATCCTAGTTGGGTGAGTGTAGCTGTCATTGTTGGGTCTGTGTAACTGTTACAGTTGGTTCTCTGTTGATCATGTATTGCTCTATCCTAGTTGGGTGAGTGTAGCTGTCATTGTTGGGTCTGTGTAACTGTTACAGTTGGTTCTCTGTTGATTATGTATTGTTCTATCCTAGTTGGGTGAGTGTAGCTGTCATTGTTGGGTCTGTGTAACTGTTACAGTTGGTTCTCTGTTGATCATGTATTGTTCTATCCTAGTTGGGTGAGTGTAGCTGTCATTGTTGGGTGTGTGTAACTGTTACAGTTGGTTCTCTGTTGATCAGTTATAGCGATAACGCAAAATTGGTGATTATTTAAGTCGCAAACACTGTGTACTGGTTTTGGGAATACTGAATTCTTAATTGTAGTTTCAAATGGTTAGTTTGTAATTAACACTTCGATTCTGATACCCAAACAATTGTCCTTTGTTTCCTTTTAACGGTATGCAGCCCGCCAAACTGCGTTTAATAAATTCAAAACTGTGTTGACAGTTTTGAAAAAAGTTGCATCCGCAAACACAACAGCTAAATACTAAGCAATGCTCTTCAATTGACATTTATTATTGCAGAGGCGTGTGTCCATATACGCAAATACAACTGAAGCGAATTTCCTGCTAATTCTGACTGATCCAGGGTACATATAATCCGGGCTTGGGCTAAAAAATTCCAGGCCCGCGCAATGACACTATTGCATACGCCCAAAATATGTCTTTTGATTACTTTTCAATAGACTGAACACATTTATTTAACTACTGACACACTAAATATAAAAATCAGGATTCGCTATGGGGAAATGAGCTGAGGAAGCAGCTTAAATATCAGCCATAATACTGCAAACCCATGTTAATTCAAGAGGATTCACGATTTCTTTTAATACGCTTTGCTAAAAAACCTATTTCCAATTTATATACCGCATGTTTTCGAAGTGTGCACAATAGGTTGTGGACATTAATTGTAGAACCAACCATCACAGGTTCAAGTCCATCAATAACTAGACCGGAAGTAGTTGTCAGGTCAACTATAAATGGCCCTACACGATAAAAAAATAACCCGAATATTGGCGACAAAAATCCTAAAACAAAATGTAGCTATTTGGTGTTCCAAATAGAAAAATGCTGCACCACGTACATTTCTTCGGGTGGGCGATAATAAAACTAATCACGACTGATCTACGGGGATGTCACATCTCGACTCGAGCAGCGCCCAAATGCACCGGATGACGCCGCAATGAATGAAATCAACTTGGAGCCCATTGTGGTCAACCTTTTTCCGGTAGGTGTCCGTTAAGCTAGTTATCACTCGAACTTCAACAACGAAGCACCTACGTAACCCTGCAAAACATGTTTTTCCTCCTCTCCACGCAATCAACGTTCTTGTTTATTGTCGTTTCTCAACCACACAAGTTGTTTATCAGTTTCCCTAACGTACAGTTACGTAACAGTAAGTGAACGGTCATATTCGGAGAACTGCACTTGTTTGGGGTAAGTGGGTATGGTCTCATTTATTACACTGCGTAGCTCTTCATTTAGTGCACGGGGAATGTTTGTCACGCGTATCAAATGTGTCTATGTTGTAATATCAAGAGATGGGCCCACCGCACGCAAATTTATAGCGGTTAGTGCACTGAAAAGGGTCACAGGAAAACACGTTTGTATTTTGAGAGGGCCTTAAATCAGAAGAAGATCACGATGTAATAAGTTAGTAATGTCTTTGTTATCAAAACGGTTGCCATGGCAACAGTGATACCAATCAATGGAAACAGATGAGACATCGCAAACATTTGACACGATAAGATGTCGTAATAACATCTGGTGATCTTAGCTGGGGCCTGGAATCAGATCGAATTGAAGCTGTCCCTGAGCAATTGATGTTAGAAATTGCACGCCGGTGAAGACTAAGATGAAGGCCACGTTTCCCGGCTAAGGAATAGTGTCAGGTTCTAGTGTTGTTTAATTGATGTGTAAAATGATTTCCTAACCGCTTTAATTCTACAAAAGATTCAAGAGGTGTTCACGCGTGGAACATTTTGTGGACGTTTATTGTTGCGATTATTCTTTTCAACTTCTTGTATGAGTCTTACCCGCAACCAGGGCAAGTTTGCAAACAGACCACGTCCGCATCTAGCCCGTGCCCAACGCTCGCCCCCAAGCCATGTCCAGAACTATGTCTTGTCCACAACCAGGCCTTGTCCGGAACTAGGGCATGTGTGTGTGTGTGTATGTGTGCGTGCATGCGTGCATGTGTACGTGCGTGCGTGCGTGCGTGTGTGTGTGTGTATGCGTGCGTGTGTACGTACGTGCGTGCGTGTGTGTGGTGTCGTGTTTGTAGGTGTTGTGTGTGGTGTCGCGCGTGTGTGGGGGGGGGTTGTGTATGTGTATGTGTTTGTGTGTGTGTGTGTGTGTGTGTGTGTGTGTGTGTGTGTGTGTGTGTGTGTGTGTGTGTGTGTGTGTGTGTGTGTGTGTGTGTGTGTGTGTGTGTGTGTGTGTACGTGTGGTGTCGTGTGTGTGGTGTCGTGTGTATATGTACGTGTGTGTGTGTGTGTGTGTGTGTGTGTGTGTGTGTGTGTGTGTGTGTGTGTGTGTGTGTGTGTGTGTGTGTGTGTGTGTGTGTGTGTGTGTGTGTGTGTGTGCGTGCGTGTGTGTGTGTGTAAGTGTGTGTGTATGTGTGTGTGTGGTGTCGTGTGTGTGTGTTCCCCTTTCTCTTCCATTCTCTTTTTCCCTATCTCTCTCTCTCTCTCCTTCCTTCCATCCTTCCCTATCCTGCCCAGTCCAATTAGTCTACATATTCAGGCACATACCAGTAGCACATAACATAACTTGTGCGCACTGCTTTATTGGTCGATTATCTTCTGGATGAGGCTGTCAATGTTAAATGTTAATCAGAGCTGGCCACCAACACCTAGACCTGGTTGACGTGGCACAAAACTAACCCCTTTTTTCAAAAACATGTACGTTATTATACACGGAATAAGAACACGTTTGACTACGAACCGTTCAACCGTAGCCATGACCGCAGCGTGTTTGGCACCGAGCAAGGTTACGTTTTTCTTGGTATCATTAATAACGGTTTGCTGATTATAAGAAAACTGAACCTGAGACAATTCTGGAACTTCTTCACAAGCACTGCCACCATAGCATTGTTGTGCTTTTTTTTTATAAATCATACACCTAAGCGTATGCGTGCACAATGGCCGTCAATATGTACAATAAGCGTTGTAAAGCAGTGCGCGCATGCGTTATGGGTAGAAAAATGACAATAAACCATTCCACTAATTAAACCCTTCATAAAACTGCATTGTTTCACTGCCAATACATTTCCAATATATTCTAACACTAAACCTACTGATATTCCTGAATAATCGCACTCAATTCACACAAAACCCTCTTCTTCAAAAATAATAAACTACAATGTTCAATGCCCTACATTAAATTACTTTTGCTCTGAGTACTTGACCCGTCCGCACCTGGCGGCCTCGGGTCGACTTTCTTCCGTACCACGCCGTCCCATCTCCACCCCGACCCTGACTCGTCCCCCGCCCGGGCCCCCATACATCATGGGGGTCCAGCGGCCCTGCACGCTACTTCCGCCTCGCAACGGGCAACGCGGCGCATCTAGGTGATCGGTCAGCTACACCAGCATACGGCATAAACTGTTGTCGAGATGATCGTCAAACCTGCTATATTTTATCATATTACCCACGGACCGGCACTCCTAAAATGACGCGTCGTACCACAAGTTCGCACGGAGTCTCGCTTAACCGACTCTCACGAAGTGCTGGTAAAAGAGGCTAAAGCGGCACAAAGTCCAGAATCGCGTAATTTGTTTCGTATTGATTCATACCACCCCATTTCCAACGGATGGACCGAATGATCACCCTATGTCCTGGATGTAGCAAATGTACTAAATGATGTACCACTGCCCTGGCCGTAACGAGTGTAGTGGATAATTACCTAGTGCCCTGGTTCTAACGGGTGTATCACATGATCACCCAATGCATTGGCCGTAACGGGTGTAGCTAACAATCATCTCGTGCCCTGGTTGTAACGAGTGTACGGATTGTTCACCCGTCCTCTCCCCCGTCTGCGCCCGTATCGCGCCGCCCCCTACCTCCTAACAGAAGTCCTCGGGGCTCGATCAGCCTGGATCTCGTCCAAGGTCGAGCCCCGAAACACGACCCGTTCAGCGCTGCTGTGTACTCGCGCCTGGAGCCGAGGACTTCGCAGTGTGTGTTACATAGCATAGGGGGTGAGAATAAAAGGGGCCGGGGGTTGGGGGAATGAACACTCGAAATAGTTAGTGGATATTTTGTGAATTTTCACACCAGAGTGAATATGGTGTAAATTGTTGTAGATTTTTCTGTGAGCGTCATTCCTCCGTAAAGAAACCTCCAACAAGATCTCCCCAGGTTTTTGCGATGCAATATCCGTGATGCAGCGTGATGCACAGCAATTGTTTTGAAAGAACACTGCACAGTACCAACACAATATTCTATAGCACCCTCCCGCCTCCCTCCGTTTTTAAACATCATGTCTGACACCAGCTGGGTGCAGTAGAAGCTCCGGCTCAGCCCCTTCAACATTCACAACGTTCCGTCGCCTATGGCTCTCTAAGTGCCGAGGGAGATGATAAAAAGAACCGCGCGTTTAGTGTCTTACCGCGGTAATGGTAACAGTTTCTGCTTCCTGTTTGCGGCCAGGTGTTGGGCCACGGCGATTGGAGGGAGGGAGGGAGGGAGGGAGGGAGGGAGGGAGGGAGGGAGGGAGGGAGGGAGGGAGCGAGGGAGGGAGGGAGGGAGCGAGGGAGGGAGGGAGGGAGGGAGCGAGGGAGGGAGGGAGCGAGGGAGGGAGGGAGGGAGGGAGGGAGGGAGGGAGGGAGGGAGGGAGGGAGGGAGGGAGGGAGGGAGGGAGGGAGGGAGGGAGGGAGGGAGGGAGGGAGGGAGGGAGGGAGTTGAACTTACATGTGAAGGCGTAAGGTGTTCCTTGTTCCTCATGATCGCACTCACGCACTTATTCACTCACACACGCACGAACACACGCACGCACACTCGAAGTCACGAGTAGGCGTTCGGTGAATGCGTACAATTGTAAACAGTAAATAAGGCGTGGATCTGGGTCGGATTAGTTTTTAGACGCTTCGCATCCGGCTTCTCTTGAGCAATTATGCTACGGGCGTTTTCACAACGAATCTACGAGTGAAGTTTTCTCGGCTCATGTCAGAGTGTTCACTAGCCTCGAGGAACGAGCAACCAACAAAATGAGACATTTGTTTGCATTGGGCGATTAGTGAACGATGCTGCGGAGTTCTACCGGGACTGAAGTGTGCGCACGGCAGGTTGACGTCATCATCCGGGGACAATACGCTGAACGTCGTTAGGAGATGACGGTTGGTAATTGTCGCCGAGGAAAAAAGTCGAGCAGCATTGTAATGGCCGTTCTTATGGAGGACAGGAGATAAGGGATCTGGGTCACGGAACACTGGTGGGCACGCACCGGCGCTGACACGGGCTTGCGTTTCACGCGCGCGGAATTCCGCGCTTTCAGTGGCGCACATCTGGGCCACAGAAACGGTACCCACCCGCCCTGTCGACCAAACAGTGTCAGTGGCTGAAAGCGCCGCCGATCATTGCGAACAAACATATAACGAGATCGCCACATATCGCACAACCCTGGCCGTGCTCAGTCCAGGGTCTCGCTGAGAAAATCGCGCGGGACACGAACCGGTGTCAGCGCGAGCCCCCGACCAATCACAGAATTTGTTGCCATTGCGTCCTCGGCACGTGATTAGGTCAATACGTTGACTAGCTCGATAGATCCGCGTGTGGCTTGTGACAGTCAGAGGCGATCTAGCTTTACCTCGGGTGCAGTCGCCGCGTTCAGAAGTGTTTATTGCGGACCGCCAAGGCCGGTGTATTCGCGTCGTGTCCGGTTGATTGTTGACGTTTGCGAGGATGTGAGGCAACACCTGTACCGGCGGACGGGCCAACATGAAGCAGGAACGAAACGACAGGGCCCTCCTTGGAGGTACGTTACGCACACCTTACTTGTTCTGTTTTATCTATATAACCATTACAATCTTGCGCATCCAGTTTAGCTCACTGACGTGTTTGACGACATCTTTAATATGATCAATTTTGAAACTGACCACTCGCTTGTCTTGACGCGCCGCTGAGTTTGGTTCCCGAGGACTGACACGCAAACGAAGCTATCTTAGTATTATTAGTGTGTGTCTCGTCGTTAACGAATGTTGATGAAACCTGGTTGCGCGTACCACCGACGACAGCGACGACAGGTGTAACTTTCGCGCACTTACAGTTACACTCGACTTCTTTGTCATCACATTCTTCCGCGTCTCTGCTATCAAACTCGATCTTTCGCGAATTTTCTTTCATATTTGTACCTCTTGTTGCTTTGCCTTGAGCTTCTTAAAGTTGGCGTATTTGGTCGCCTTTGGTTGTGTATACTGTGAACATTTGCGGTATCTTGCTTCATCGATGTTATCTTCAATGTATTTGTTGATGTTTATTATATATTTTTATTGAGTATCTTTGTTCGCCCTCCCCCGTATCTCAGAACACTTTCGTTGTGCCTTGTTTTTGACTATTTTCGTCGATGTTCTTTGTTTGCGATGATGTGAATCGGTTATGTCGATTTCATCAATAGACACGCCCTGTGACCACCTCCTGCCCAGCTTGTAGCGTACACCACTCGACCGTGCCATAGTAGGGCGATACGCATCGCTACGGAGCAGGAACGCTGTACGACGTAGCTTAAGCGCTTGTCAATGAGCCTGTCCATATTGACGTCGTATCTCCCTTTCTGCCTGCCGCGTCACGCATTGTTGACGAACTAACAGAATAATCTGCAGCATACAAGAGGCGCATATCATTGTGACGTACGCGCACGCGTGCAGCACAATCATTGTGATAATATCTTGTGTCACAGTGCTGCCAGCGATAACGAGTGTATCCTTCATTAGGCGGCCATAATGGGTTTATCATGCGTGTTTGTAAACACAGGTGCTTGCAGCGGTCGTTGTACAAAAACAAGACAATCAACCACCTGTGTAATATATAATGCTCACAGCCGGATTCATTGCCATTACCTCGTTGCATTTATGCAACAATACTATTTGGTAAGCTGGTCGGTAAACACTTCCTATGGTATAGATCAAGGGCAGGATAAAACAAATCAGCAATATTCTAGTAGTAAATCAAACATAGTCTTTGGTGATCATGTGATACTGTCATGTCAGTACTTCAAATTTCTCACGGTTATTTTTGAAGACCTATATATTGTACATCGATAGGCATGCGTGGAAATACTTAAATTGCTATTAAGTACGTATGACAATAATTACTACTAGACGTGTGTCAATGTCAAGACCTTACACCATAGGAATGTGCTTTAAGAATTGACCCGAATGACGGATAGGAAGTCTGGCGTCAACGTGAAGGCTTGGCTATGCCAAGTGAATGACCATATCGTTATCAATCACGCCAGTTGACCGAACTGAACTGTCCTACACAAAAAAGGTATGAATCGTGTGAGATTATATTTAATCACGAGGCGCACGTCAGTTCTCGGCACGAATGATGCCATTTGGTAGTTGTGACACCGCAAGCTTCGGGTGGCACGTGCCGTCGAGTGCATGCAGTTGAACGACTATCAAACAGGTACTTCACGACATGACATCATCACGTCTCCCTCGAAGACCCCTAGATGTATCAAACGACATGACATCATCACGTCTCCCTCGAAGACCCCTAGATGTATCAAACGACATGACATCATCACGTCTCCCTCGAAGACCCCTAGATGTATCAAACGACAAGACATCATCACGTCTCCTTCGAAGACCTCTAGATGTATCAAACGACGACATGACAACAACATGCCTCCCTCGAAGATGTATTACACGTCATCATCGTCGATTTGACAACACTTATGCATTACATAACATTACAACAGCATTACTGAACAATCTTCAGGATAGTTCGTTTTCAAATCAGAAACTTTCATTTTTCATATCCAAGATGTTTAATTTACCTGGTGGAGGCTTTCGTCAACGTATCACGTCGAGTTCATCAGTACCGATGACCCTGAATGACGTCATCGTACACGTGAGGCAGTTGTCTTGGAGACAACATACTTCAGAATTGGAGGAGAAATTTACCAGCAGAAGTTTGGGTAGCCATGGGCAGTCTAGTATCCCCCATTGTTGTGAACATGTACATGGAGGACCTGGAGCAGAAAATCATAGCCACAGCACCAGTCGATTGACAACTGAGAAACTGGAAGCGATACGTGGACGATGTATTTTGCCTGGTACACACAGGAAAGGCAAATAAATTATAACAACACATGAACACTGTAGACCCCACAGGTAGCATAATTTTTACGCGGGAAGACAAACAGAACAACAGCATGCCCTTCTTGGATGCAAAGTTCACCAGAAAGGAAGATGGCAGTGTGAAGTCCACAGTGTACAGGAAGAAGACGCACACTGACCAATACCTGAACTTTGCGTCCCACCACCCCAAACATCAGAAGTTGGGAGTTGTCAGAACCCTTATGAACAGGTGTGAGACAATAACTTCGGAGGAGGGGGACAAGAAAGAAGAGGTGGAACACTTGAGAGGAGCTCTAAGAGTATGTGGCTATCCGTCATGGGCCTTAAAAAAGGAGACAGATAGCAGTAAGAAGAAAAAGACCAACAAAAAGACTAAGGACAAACTGTCGGAGCCAAGGAGCCATCCCATACATAGAGGGGGTCTCAGAGAGAGTACATCGAGTACTGAAGAAGTATGGAGTAGCAACAGCCATGTGTCCCCACACCACCCTCAGGCACCTGTTGGTACATCCCAAGGACAAAGTACAGCTAGAAGAACAGGGCGAACTGGTGTACCAAATACCGTGCAAGAATTGTGGTGCTGAGTACATTGGGGAGACAGGAAGACTACTCAAAACAAGACTGAAGGAACACAGAAAGGACGTAAACAACACACAAAATTAGAAATACACAAGGAGCGGAAAAAAAGATTGATGTCTACCATCAATAAATCCGCCCTTACAGACCATACGACAACTGAAAACCACATCATAGACTGGGAGGGAGTGAACATTGTAGACAAGGAACCCAACAGAAGAATTCGGTATATCAAGGAAGCCATCTGGATCAGGAAAACCAAAACACCCATCAACAGAGACGAGGGCAATTACGAACTGCCTCACGTGTACGATGACGTCATTCAGCGTCATCGGTACTGATGAAGTTGACGTGATACGTTGACGAAAGCCTCCACCAGGTAAATTAAACATCTTGGATATGAAAAATGAAAGTTTCTGATTGTTATTACAACAGCATGTCTAAACCTTGAATGCTCCAAGACGTTCTACATGATACGATATAATAACACATATATCCCAAAGACTGGTATACGTACTTCACGAAATAATAACATTACTCTCCGTCGAAGACGGCTAGGTGTACTCTATGAAATGGTAACATGGTTCCCCGTCGAAAACTGCTATACGCACTACACGAAATGACAATATTGTTCTACGTCGAAGACTACTACACGTAGTAAATTAAATGGTAACATTGTTCAACGTCGAAGACTGCTACACAAAATGATAACAATGTTTTGCTTCAAAGACTGCTGCACGTACTACACAACATGATAACAATACTTGAATGTAGGATGATCCGGTTTCTTGGTTATTCATTTTGGGTATATTTATCTCTCAAGAAACGTTTTTGTTTTTTCTTTGTATATTTTCGACCGCTACTCGAGGCCTTCTTCAGCACACTGAATTTACGGTTGTGTCACATGACGTAGGTCACATGTGACACAAGCTGGAGCATGACTGGCGGGAGCTACTGGACGACGTCTCTGTTCAATGAAGGCTTTTCCCTGTAAATATTAATCGCCTCCTTGATTTTTCTCCTATGCCAGTTCTCCTCGAGGTCTAAGATTTTTACCTAAACGTATCGGACAATGAAAATTATGTCAAAGCGAAAGTATTCTGACGCATGCCCGTAGCCATGGGGGTCACGGGATTCACGTGAAACCCCCTTTTATGATCCCCCTTTCTCCAAAATGTGAACACCCCTCAAAATTGCATCTTTAAAATGTGAACCATGTTTCTCAAAAGCGTTAACCCCCCTCCTAAAAGCTGCTGGATAGTGTTCAAGCATTACAAGGAATGCCAAGAAAGCCTGATTTGTACATATGTTGAAGGGAGAACCCTTATCTATTAAGTGATCATCATTGAATGTATGGGAGCCTGGCTGAAGGTCTGTCTCCAGTGCCGTGTGTGAAAAGGGCAGTCACTAGAGGAATGTGTGTCAAAGGACCATTGCATCCAATTAGCCATGCAGAAAGACTTCTCACTATCCCAGGGTCTTCTGTTATGTAAACGAGTGGGGAAACAAATGCACAAGAAGCCAGTTTTACACCAAACGTAACATTATGAGTCCTAATTGTAGTCACTCAGAGGTGAAAGATGCAGACAAAATACTGGTGAATGAATGGGGTGACGGCGATCTAACAATTATGAGTACTAAATTAAGCCATATACAATAATTCATTATTTCTCATCAGAACTCTGTTAAAAAGTAAACGAGAGGTGTGGCTTTTTATTTTTAGTAAGCTAATTAAGGTAACTATCCACTATTCTCAATAATCAACAACTTAAGATGTGTAGCGAGTGTATTTCTTACAAGCTGCAAACACGGTAGACAAACTCATATGGCTTAACACAAATCAGAATGTTTAACTATTGAGGTAGAACGCGAATTTCGATGAATAATTGTATTTAACCAATACACAATATAGTTTAGATGCACCTATATTAAAATGCGCTTGGTTATGAGAAATCGTCTAATTGTGTGGTTGACGAAACAATGTGGTTGCTAGTTGCATGTTTGTAGATCTCAGAAAGGTGAGCCTTATCGCTGATGAGGAGGCAAGAATGTGTGAAGGGTCTTTCTATAAATTATGATGTCCATTTTGTGTTTGACACCTAGAATTTAAGTCAAATTCCACAAGAGGACAATACTGTTTCTACTCTTCTATTTACCGGGCATCTTTATAAAGGTCTGCCAATTTATTAACTTAATTATGTTGATGATAAATTATGGAACTTTCGCACATCAGATTAGATAAATATAATGTATTAATTGTGTGAAAACCACATTGTAAATGTCACACTTTAACTGTTTATTCTGAAAAATAACTTGGGCACACCCACACTCCTCGGTGCCTCGTTTATTATATTAATATGAATATATTCAAAACAATTGCACACACGGCGAAGGGTTTCGAATAAATAATTCAGTTATATTAACAAAATACTGTGTGTTGGCTTTTTAAATATAATTGGGTGTAAATTTGGCATAATAAGGCAACAAAATGGGACCAATTTCCACAGACCACATACGACTCCCACTTTGTCTGAAAATGCACCCCCAAAACGACCTCGTTATGGGCTTGCTGGGGATGCAAATATGGTGTTTGTATATAAGATGAACGAATATAAGACGGCACCACATGGTCCACCAATCTCACACACACTTCAGTTAATCCAGTTAGAAATGTAAACTTCTGCATTATGAGCCCCTACGTGAACATGTGGGGCCCTTTGCATTGTGAAAAAAACATAACCCCACGTAAACTTGTGGCGCCACCTGGAGTCAGAATTGGCAAAATGTGAACCCCCCATTGTGAAAAGCTGGCTTCGGGCCTGTGACGGCATGAGAGCGAAACTGAATGAAATCCGAAAGTGAAGTAAACGTGAAAATTAGTTGATGGTGCATATATGCGAAAGTTATTTGACGAACGTGATCTGACAAAAGTGATCTGACGGCGAAAAAGTCTCCTGAAGGCAATAATGTTGTGCACGGTGAAGTGATCTAGATGACAATTCAAGCGACCTGAACACGAAAGTAATATAAGCTATCGCTGAATTGAGAACCTAGTCTAGTTTGCGTTGCTCGATAACCCACCCACAAATATTGGCTAACCTTTTGTTAGCGTTTTAAATAATATTTTCCCAACTGATTATGCCCATTTTCGTGTAAGTTAGTTTACGTATGTTGTGACATGTTCGTATGCATAATTGGTAGGCCGTTCAGGTGATGCAGCTGTGAACGACAATTTTTATCGCCGAATATTTGCTATGTCGCTGTACGTGTAAAATATTATGTCCGCATGCTGCACGGTGTGGCGTTATAACAGTTCTTAATGCATATAAAAATGCAACTCACTTAACGACGGGAATAAAAGAACTACTATATTAGCTAACATATTAAATTACACATGTCGAGTAAAACGAGAATTCTACGCATCACAGGTCAAAGAAACTCTTGGCGCTTATTGGTCAAGTATTGACGGGGGTGTCGCTATATGTATCTCTACGTTGACAATAAATTATGTGTAAACACTGTGTGTGATACTGTTGCGTGTAGTTGCAAACGATTACTTTTTACTAAATGTTTCAGGTGTATTGGCCCAAACAGTTTTCTTTTGTTTCTTTTTAAACACTTACTCTACAGGCCCTAGATGTATTACTAAATATTATCATATTTTTTAATAAACTTCATTATGGTCAGATTTTCACATTAAATAGCCATTGAGAATAACGCTGGCTAATTCCGGGAGTGTGTGTGTGTGTTTGTGCGTGTGTGTGCGTGTGTGTGTGTGTGTGTGTGTGTGTGTGTGTGTGTGTGTGTGTGTGTGTGTGTGTGTGTGTGTGTGTGTGTGTGTGTGTGTGTGTGTGTGTGTGTACATGCGTGCGTGTGTGCAACTGGTAAATAATATACTGATCTACTACTAAATACTACAAATGCTAATTATAGGGGGTCAACTCCAATAGCGGGTCAACTGCCCCCTTGCCACCCCACCCACCGGCGGATGCCCACGATACGCTTGAGTTAACCGTTGCGTTTAGTCATGGCAATGTGTCACGTGTAACCCTGCTATGCGAGTTATGATTGTTATATCAATTATCAAAGTTCGAAGTAAAGAAGTTGTACAGTGTACTCACTACTATTAATTAAACGTTACAAATCATTTCAGTATAAACAACAAGGTCACTCCTTACACACAGGGACCTCACAACGGAAACCAAAGGACGTCTATATTAGTAACCAATAAGTATTCCAAGCTAAAATGTAGTGGCGCGCAACGGGTTAATATATATAGGAAACAATGCCAATATACCCCCCCCCAATACGCCATACACACACATACACACACACACACACACACACACACACACACACACACACACACACACACACACACACACACACACACACACACACACACACACGCACACACACACACACACGCACACAAACATACACACACAAACACACACACACAAACTCACACACACACACACACACACACACACACACACACACACACACACACACACACACACACACACACACACACACACACACACACACACACACACACACACACACACACACACACACACACACACACACACACACACACACACACACACACACACACACACACACACACACACACACACACACACACACACACACACACACACACACACACACGGACACATCGGCAAGATGACGATGAACATTAACAGCCGATTTAACTGACTTTTATTAGCTGAACACCGGGAGATGTCACCACCATTCGTCGACGCGCCAGGTCGACCTTTCGTTTGCCGCTGCCGCATCCGCCGCTACCCCCACACCACCGGCACCACCGGCACCACCGGCACCACCGGCACCACCGGCACCACCGGCACCACCGCCACCTGCGCAACACCTGCACCACCGCCACTCCTGCCTCTCTCCGTTCATCGGGTTCGATTACACAAGGTCGCGATCTGTGCGGTAAAGATTTTCAGTGCGAAAAGAGGAGAAAGCGACGACTGACGGAGAACAAATCAGAGACGACGGTATCAGATTGTCGAACGGTGGTCCGGTGTGACGTGCTAAAAGTAGTACCGTGCCAGAAGTAGGCGTTGCTAACTAGTTGTTTGCGCTAACAATAATTTCAATTTAATGTAACACGAGACCACAAAACATTCTACAAAACACCTAGTAGACTTGATATCAGAAAATACGTCTTTTCACAACGCATCTTCCAAGACTGGAACAACATTCTTCAGCAAACAGTGAACGCTGAAACCATCGTCGCCTTCAAACCAAAACAAGACGAAGATTTTAAGATGGATGGGTTTAAATGTTTAAAAGCACATAATCAGAAGACAAGCCATGTGCTCAAAACCACAAATATGATGCAATACAGCCGGATAAAAAGCTTTATTGTTAAACCCGAAGATCCAGGCAAGTTATCCAGGCATGTTAACTGTTAGAATACATATTACAAACATAAATGCAACAACGCAAGCAATTACAATACACAATTAATATAAACAAAACGAAAACACAAACTAAACCAGGCTACTTCCAGTACGGCAACGTAATTGGGATTAAAAGCCATAGGTCGGTCGGCCACGGTGTTCACCGCGCTTGTGCGCGCATGCGCAGAAAGCACCTGCATACTCCCGACACCGGATACGATCGGCCCGTGACCCCACCGCCAACATGATTGATTCCTGCGCCGCCGCCCGTCGCCGCTGGCCGCTCTCCAAAACTCGTGAAAGAATTCCCACAATCGTCGCCTTGGATGCAGGGTCCGATGTCGCCTCCCACCGTGTGTGTCCGAACGTTGTAAAGCCACAGCCATCGTCTCAAGCGCGAAGCCGCCAACGCAGGCGGGGTGAGACCACAGTCGATTTTACACAGGCGGCCATTATTACACATATACAGCTGTATACGTCTAATCTGTGCTGGATGGCTACTTTAATTATGGATTTTCTTTAAACTTTCTCAGCGTATGACACATTAATTAACCGACGCCGTGCGGAAAATTCTGAAAGTTACATACGTCGTTTTTCTGAAACATCCACCCAAACTTGATGTCCATAAATTTCGCCCCAAACTGGTGAAGGATTATGAAATATTGGTGTGTTCCACAAAATAGCCACTGTGCGAATACACGACCGACTAGCTACCTCGTGAAAGATCTAATGCAGAAGTACATTCAGTATTCACTGGACCAACATATCCCATCACACCAAAACGCTATTTTCAAGGGACTCGTTCATTACTCGGGTAATGGCGAACGAACAGTAAATGTGGTCTTACGTCAGGCGAAAGACTTGATCTAGAAAAATTGGTTCTACATCTGCGTACGAATACAAACCTTGTCGGGTGGTAAAAAAATGTATTTAATTTAAATAATTGCAATTCTTAATGACAATTGTGTAAATAGGTAACCCAAAATCTGACTTTAACTCTACCCGTAGCTGTTTTTGTGCACGCGGCGCATCTAGTATTGTTCCTTAAGCGCTTCTTCCGGTAGAAGAATGTTTCAAGATGAAGAGTTTGTCTTAACGCGAGTATAACTTCATCGGGTTATAGATAGAATAGCCGGCAACAGATGTTTGTAAATAGTAATGATAACAAATGTGAAAATTCCGGTTTATAGGCTTGTTCGGTTAGATCTACATCGCAAGAATCTTGGTTTCAATTCTGAATATTACCAGCCACTTCGTTGACGAAGGTTGTACGATATTTACTTACCGCCAAAGGATTCAGAATTGAAAACAAGTTACTTATGTCTACTAATGTGTATATAATTTTACTCTTTGCATGAGTAGATAACATTTTTAAGGAGTAGATAAAAAAGTTCGGGAATTCGCGCGAACAATAAAGTTTGTTGGAACGTTTGCACACATCCCCTTGCACACGCGTCGTTTGGGAAACCTGCTTTTGCTCTGTTTGCACCCGTTTGCACCCTGTTTACATCCACACATGAATCCTCCTTTGCACTCTCACGTACATTCTTTTAAAACTGTGTTTTAGTTGGCAAAAAAGATAGACCAGATAGTTAACAGGAGGTTGTCTAATCCATTAAGTAATTATTAGCCGAAACTTCACTCAATCACCAGTTGTACTTGGTCCGAAATTGGTCATAGGCGAAGTAAAGAGCCAACGTCAAATCAATAAATACTAGTAAACAATTAGTGACAATATCGATTGTTTACAAATTGAATGTTTTGTTTACCATTAAAAAAAATTGCGGGCGTAACTTTCAAACTGAAAACCCTGTTTCGGGCTTGCTAAACACCCTTTGACAGGCCATGTAGATTAGATTCATGATTATATTAGTATTGTAGTATTAAGAACAATAATTATATAAATAAATGTTAATAAATTGTAAAGAGACACTGTCTTTTTTAAGACAGTTGAAATAATATCCGGCCCGGGTGTACAAATTGTTACTCTAATTCTAAGTAATCGGATCCATACTCGCATTACACGAGGTTTCTGCCCATGTTAACGCCTTGTCAATATCCCACTGTGTACTAAATATTTCAATCTTAGACAACTGAGCACAGTCGTGAGATTTTAGATTTTTATTAAGTAAGATACGTTTTGTGTAGAATTGTTTTCTGATACTCTGATATTGATTGTATAATACATGTATTTTAATGTCGAAACTGTGTCAAATGTCGTGCTAACGCCAACGCAGGACAGACAGATTGCGCATTTGCAACAAAGATTTCTGCGATCCTGGTAAAATCACAATTTTAATACATTTAGCAAAACACAACAAGTATGCCATGTTATTGGCTAATATAAATTAAATGCTATTCCGATACACCGTTTTACTAGATGTAACCAAACACAATAATTATGCCATGTTATTTCAATAAATTAAGCGGAATCATTTCACCGAGCGGGTGTAACGAAATAACTTGTAGAAATGAAATTAAAACACGAATTGTCGAAGAACGGCAGGTATATATACAACCTGAAAAAAAGTAGTTTCTTCAACATTTGATATTACTGCGTCGAGCAGCTCCTTTCACGACGACAGCGCGATCAATAATAATGCCTTGGCCGGTTGTTGTTATCAAACCATGGCCCTTAAACCAGAACTGATTTGCCTTACCACCGCCGTCTATCTCCAGTTGTCGTTGTCTGGCGAGCGACGGTGGCTGCTAAAATATTGGTTTTCTTGGCAAGTTTGATCGTTGATCTAAAAGCAAACTGGAGATGGCATAGATGTCCGCATCTTTACGCCAGCGGGGAGTATATTTTGAGTTTAAGTATCCGTCCATACTTTCCGCAGGGTTACGATGCTGCGCCATTCTGTGTGCAATTTCTTCAAATCGAGATAAAAAAAAATCGAAAAAGAGCCAAATTGTAAAGACTCCAACTTAACCCTAAATACTTATGAAACATACAGTCTAATAGACTCCGTGGACTTTATGTGTAATGATCTTCTT
Organism: Escarpia spicata; assembly: GCA_963995525.1. Taxonomy (NCBI): domain Eukaryota; kingdom Metazoa; phylum Annelida; class Polychaeta; order Sabellida; family Siboglinidae; genus Escarpia; species Escarpia spicata. The sequence goes on from OZ023218.1 coordinate 32,089,772, forward strand.
TTGCGTAAATTAAGCACTTTTTGGTAATTTAAAAATGGCACTCGTAAAGTCCACGCAACACGAGCTTATCAGGTTTTGTAAAATAAATTGGTATTAATAACTTTATGTAATCTATGGAAAGCCAACTGAACGTGTACAATATTGAATACTAGTCGCATATGCATGGGGTGCAACAATCTACCCTTCTAGTGATCACCAAACGAATGGGATGCATGATTCTAATATCAGTCTATACTGTTTACGGTAACTAAATTGTGTATACACTTGAGCGATATTGGAGAGGATACTCACTGTGAAATCGATTTCATGTGATTATCGTAAAAAGACCTCCAAGAGTTCACCCAAAACGAAAAGATAAGCCGTTGTAACCAGTATATAATTGCAAACAGTTGATCAAATTATTAAGTTTGATGACTGCACTTTAGGGATATTCAAAACAGCCGTAGAATATTTAGGTAATTTAGTAAACGTTGTTGGAAATGTAGAAGTCATACATAAAATAGATTCTTGTCTTGTCTTCTTGTCACCCGTATGTCTCTATGCACAATAAATGTTTTTCTACGACACTACAAACACCGCCGTCTATACGTTAGTATCACGTTTCCACAAGAAGATGAACATTATATTAGGTTGTCAATCTATTTAGTTTCAGTGGAATAATGAACAGAATGGAGAGGAATCCTTCCATTTGTATCCATTGACCAGGGATAAGTATTCCTGTCTACAGTGATTTCCTCAAAAAGCAGGGATATTTGGTACAGATCAAGATAAATGCCCGACATGTGTGTACTCTATCTGGAGCAGTGCGCGCGCATTGTGCTTACGCGACCACAATTAGGTCAACCGCAACGGGGCGCTGCGGGCACTTAGTGTTGACGGTCATAAACTCTGGAGTCACTGACTGACCCCATACTTACTGAGCATTATTCAGCTCAGGATTCTGTCCAGTCTTTTCCGCTGTGTCTAACATTCCTGCCCCCGCCTGAGAAGAACGTCGCCTAATGTGGTGCATTGTCGTAAAAAGGTAAATATAAGCTCATACATATAGTGCGGTATCCCGTCCCCAGGACTGCCCAAAGCGTTTTAAAATAATTAAGTTCTTATATAGCGAAGTATCCAGTCATTAGTACTGCTCAAAGCGCTATACACTTTACTCCCGGGCAGACCAGTTCAATCGAACACCTTCTCGGTTGTTCTGGGAAGCATTCAGCCACGCTGTAATTACTGCGCGAATATTATTCGAACACAGATAGCCCCCCTTGTTTCTAACCATGTACCCATTCATACAGCGGAGTGAATGGAGCTGCGTGGAGTGAACGAACTTGCCAAAGGCATGAAATAGCGAAAAGAGAATTAGAACCCGGAATATATCAATTGAGGGTCGGACGCTCTGACCGCTACACATCGCAGTCCACTTTTAAATTGTAGCGTCATAGGGGAAGTGTTCGGCTAATTTTAAATCGACGAAATCTTCTCTGTTCTGCGCTTATTAGCATAATGTTTTTATTACCACAATAAATATGTTGAAGGAATACTGCCAGCCGAATTGTGTTTATTATGTCCTAAACAGTGTTTCCTATTTACGACCCGCCACGGCGAACCGGCTATTAAGTCGCGTAGGCTAATTCTGCAAACGAGCCCAAATAGCTATATATGTCATGTCCCATCAATGTTGTGGTTTTGGCAGAACTGCCTCCCTCATAATCTCAACTTTCTATGTCCAGTTTATTTTTCTCGACAACTAATCCAAAACAACTAAAATGTATACATGCAGCAACGAATCAGCTTTTTTAAAAGTTTGCTTTAATTGTAGCAATAAATACAAACTACGGGTGTTTCAATACAAGAAATTAGGTTTGAGTTTAAAACTTATGCATGATCTGTGTCTCAACTTGGGACGAAAAAGAACCATTGAGGCCGCCAAACACACTGGCAGTGACCACCCTCAGTGCCAGCATATAAAGGTCGGTTTGGCGATAATGTTCTGTAAAAGGCTGACTAGTTGAATGAGACCTCATAAGACCATTACCTTGTCACCACAATAATACAGACCAGATCAGTTAATAGAACGTTGCCGAGCGCTGAAAACAACTAGAACATCTAGAATTAGGACATCCAAATAGGTACAAAACTTCATTTCCCAAATGTGTAACTTAATATCGAATTCGCTGTGACACGTCACATTCGAATTTGTTCAAATTGTTTACAAAACTGTCAAACACTAAACAATAGCTGCGGGCAGTATTTTGGTGGCGGGCGAAGTAACCCGCAAGTTCTGGAATTGTTATTTGATGGTGGCTGTTCCCACGATCACTACCGCAAGTGGGACGAAGTCGAATTATTCCGCTAACGTCCTACTTTGAGAGGGTGAGCATATTTTGGGTAGCGGAACTGCAAAGTCGCTCTAATACCAGTTAATACCAGATTGTAGTATTTGGACCGCTGGGCACACGTTTCTGGGACAGTTTTATGTTGTATCCCAAATACGTGGCCTAGGCGGGATTGACCGGTAAATCGTCTATTTATATGTACGTTTGTGTAGTGTAGTCGATGTTTTCTAAATATACAACAATGTGCGGAAACGGGACGATTAATATAAGATAACAAGTGTTTTGGGAATTATTACGAATACACCATATATTTTACTCTCACCAGTAGCAACACGTGTGGGATTTGCCCGTGCCAACTTCTCAGTGCTTACAAGCTTGGAACTGGAATTAATGTATGTTGAAGGTAATGTGCAATGTTATTATTTCAAACGGATGCTACGTGTCTACTGAAGTTGTTTATGAAACAACTAACGGAATCGTGCGAATGGTAATGTGCACACGTAGAGTGTATTACCAACACGCACGTGTTTCAATTGTTACAAAAAAAATGTTCAGCAACGTGATGCGGGAAGGCCTGCGACTTGCCGATCGTAACCAAAATAGAATCGTGATCGGTTGAAACTGTATAGTGTGTTGTGTCTGTATCTTCCCGTTCCAAGTAACACATGCAAAGTGAATTTGGGAAGTAAACAACGTCACCAGTTAGTTATTATATGTATGTATGTATGTGTGTGTGTGTGTGTGTGTGTGTGTGTGTGTGTGTGTGTGTGTGTGTGTGTGTGTGTGTGTGTGTGTGTGTGTGTGTGTGTGTGTGTGTGTGTGTGTGTGTGTGTGTGTGTGTGTGTGTGTGTGTGTGTGTGTGTGTGTGTGTGTGTGTGTGTGTGTGTGTGTGTGTGTGTGTGTGTGTGTGTGTGTGTGTGTGTGTGTGTGTGTGTGTGTGTGTGTGTGTGTGTGTGTGTGTGTGTGTGTGTGTGTGTGTGTGTGTGTGTGTGTGTGTGAACCAGTCCTGGTTAGACATGTGTAGCACTTATGACCAAACTGAACTGTTTAACATGTTTGCATGAAAACAGTCCCTAACAAATGCACTTCCAAATAAATATGTCAGCTTAGACTTAGTATGGCTGTCGCGCAGGGGTTTTGAGGTAAATACACAATTATTCCCTTCTACAAACATCGCCCGAATTTGGAAGCGATACGCTTGAGTCCATTAATTTCATATTTTACTTTATTCAGCATTCTCAATAAATGTATTCATGGAACTCTTTCTAATGATATGTTCAAGTTATGTTCCATTCCTTATAACTGCGTGGATACGTCTTGCAAATACTCGTTCTAACTGTTATTTAAAATTGATTTTATTTATTATTTGTAACGATGCAGATATTTAGTGTGTAATGGGTTTGTTTTTTATAAGTTTATACTTCCATATAGTTACATTATGTAGGACAGGTGCAATTATCTGCTCCGGCAACAACAAAGAGGGATAGGACGATCGCGCGTGGCATAACTGTTTGTTGTCTTTCACATAACAAAGACAAAGATAATAATTCGCTGAACGTCAACATAAAGAGTTATGAAATGATCGACACGCGTGTGTTGTCATATCTGACACATTGTTTTGTAAGATGAGAATGCCGGCGAAGACACATCGTTATAATGTTAGAAAATGGACATGTTATACATTTCCCCCGCCAAATCGTTAAGAAATAGCATACACCTTCTTTCGTCTAGGTGCCATAATATAATTTAGCAGCAGCAGAAGTACACACTAGGCCTATCAAAGAAAGGTCTTAAATGGAGCGCCTTGGCTACTTTGCACTAGTGTATGCCGTATGTGGAATGTAGTAAAACAGTAGTAAACGTTAAACGAAACAGTCTAAAATACACCACGTGCTGATTGCTTAATCATGCATATCACTGAAACAGTAATGTATGCAATTAGATAAGTATTAATGGCCTATATCAATTTAAATTAACAACGTCAACAACGACGTTACATATATATGCAACAAATGTTTTTGACAGTTCTTGTAGTGGAAACCTATTTAATCTGAGTTCTCCTTAAACAGATAAAAATAACTTCTTCCACTTTAAAAGTAGGCAGTGTGTTGCTCGTTTGATGCGCCTCTGGGCTTAGTTTCCAAAGATTTAGATATAAATGATGGCTCCTTATAATAATAATAATTATTATTGTTATTATTAGTATTATGATATTGTTGTTTGTGTTGTTGTTATTATTGTTATTATTAGTATTATGATATTGTTGTTTGTGTTGTTGTTATTATTGTTATTATTAGTATTATGATATTGTTGTTTGTGTTGTTGTTATTATTGTTATTATTAGTATTATGATATTGTTGTTTGTGTTGTTGTTGTTGTTATTATTATTAGTAACATTCTAAAGACTATAATAAATATATTGAACATATACTGCCCCCAAATTGTATTTTGTAAGCGCGTAAAAATGTGCGCAATTTGAAATGTTCAAACTGTAAACAAAATATCCAGTTTCAAAACCAACTTTATTAGTCATATTGTCGAAGTGGGCTGAGTTGACCACAATACGCTCTGATGTTCAACGATTTTCCATTTTCCCACGGTCAACTTAATTCAGCAGACTTCCTTCTGCAAATTCCCACCCCGGCTGATTGCGGGTAGTCGAACAGACTGCCTCGCTTTAATCTGAAGGAAACCTGAAGTCAGATAGGAGAATGATAGATATGCATCTCCACGGTAAATAAAAACAAAATTACAACACTTTAAGATACTTTGAAAGAACACTGCGCAAAGCAAATGAAACATCTAACGCATTATTAACATGGGTTCAACATAACATTTCAAATAAATTAAAGTAAAACTAAGCGTTACATCCCTTGTAGATGGCGATCTGATGCGTATATTCGTGATATGCACTGAACATGTTTCTTCCAGAGTATACTTCTTTTCGGTAAGAAGAAACTACATTAGAAGTAAAAGACTAGCGTTGACAGCAATAGCTGATGCGTAGTGTAAATGCGTGACGTACGCGCTACCCGATCCACGCAACGAGACGTTACGTTTTAATATCGGTTTAATATCAATCAACTGGCCGGCCAGACTGGCCAAAGTGGCGACACACAGTGGACACCGCGGACACAGTGGACACAGCGGTCAGTTGTCAATGGCCATCTGGCCGTAAAGCGGCCTCAGTTAACAAACGACTGTTTTCCGTTTAACGCTGTCAATCATTTGCGTTTGTCAGCTCCGTTTAAATAATAATAATTATTATTTTGTTTTGGTGCAAAATTCGATTACGCTATCATTAGAATGGCATTACAATGATATAACAAGTTGGTATGGAGCTTAATCATTACTAGTCGCGGGTACCAAGTAATTGACAATGGATAATTTCAAGAACACAGTGTTATAATTGCGCAAACATAAATTGGAATAATGTTCAAACAATGGCAAATACATCTCATTACATTGACATTGTTTTCATAAATGTTAATTTTTTCACACTGAAATAAATAAATAAATATATTATTTGAGTACCAACTGAGAAAAAATAGCAGCGTTGTTAGCTTTCAGTTTCGATTGTCAACACTGCGTACTGGGGCCAAATGAATAAATCTACGCGTAAATTAAAAGTGTCCAGTCAATTCCAATAAATTTGTGAAATTGCTCTTGACAAAGAGTATTATATTATGAGACCCCACGCCACTACCACAGACCGCATGAACCAAGTGATTTGTGTTATGATTTATTAACATGTTGCCGACAGTTCACGCGCTGGCAGTTTCGTTGTTTCCATGGATACGCGAACCACATGGTGTCATCTGCGCGTCGATTGCAATTCAGGGCCTAAAACCCGACGTAGAGTGACCGGAATGAACAATCGACCTGAAACGACTATGACACGTTGGTCCGGGCGATAGTGGCCCCCTCGCGCTCGACCGAACAAACAAACAAACAGACGCCACCTACCTAGCCGGGCCCCGGCGTGCACTGCTATGGAGTGGCATCACAAGCACTCCAAGTGGGCGTGGCTCACGTCAATTTCGCTCCACGGCGGTGGCGGGGGCCTCGAAAATTGCTGGTTTTCAAACGCCATCCATTTAAACGTATGACAGACAGCGCGCCTCGCTGATTGGTCGACGCGTCGCGTTGGTCATTGACGGAATTTATAATTAGCACCACGAAGCGGCAATGTAATTGAATGTCACGTGATGCTGGTGCCTACTCGTGTGGCCGCTGGATGAACTCGCGGGGCGAGCGGCCAACGCGTGTTTCGGCCAGGCAAACATAACACTCGTAGGTGGACGGCGTCCAAGGGAGAGTAGGACGGTGAATCGCCGCCGCTAAAGCACGCCGGGTCTAGGCGTCGCATTCTGCAAGCCGCCCAACACAGAGCGATATTGGAGGAGGCGAATTGCGCCCGCCCGTCGGAGCTAACATGGCCTCAGGTTACTATGCATTGCTATTTCTTTCCTTGTCCATTCGTCATTGTTACTGACACAGCTATGTCCGAGTGTATCCGAGTGGTCAAAGGCCGCTACGGCCGCCGTATCTTGACTCGTTGACGTTGTCTCACGCACGGTGCTGGTCCGTCACCGCTCCGTCTACGCCGTCTGCAGTGTACGTATGCATGGCTTCCGTCGCCGTCGTCGTCGCAGAGTCAGCCTTTCACGGCGACGACCCGTTAGCGATGTCCGGCAATATTCCGCCATCGCACATGTGGTGTCCAACAGTGAGTAAGTGGTCAAGACGAGGGTCCATCGGGCCTGGTCAGTCCGTCGAAAGCGCCGGCTAGCTCCGTTGGCAGCGCCGATGACGAAAATTGACTAGCTTGACCCACAGTCGTTTGCCGAGAGCTTATCATAACGCCTGCGCCTTGGCAGCGCTCTCAGCCCGCCAAGCTTAACTTGTTGTTTACCCGGCGTCATCTCTGTTCGTCCGTGTTTCTCGCAAATAAGCACCGAATCCGGCCATTTATACGTGAATCGTTTGTACAATTTTCGGCGCCTGCAAACTGCGCAGTTAAGCGAAACGTTTATGCGTAACCCGCAGCGGCACGGTGGTCTCAAGGCTGTGGTCGCGCACTCGGCGCTAATAATATTATGGTTACATTTTGTCGAAACGTGGCCTCCTTGTTGGAAATGCTATAGCGTTTATGTTTTTGTTAATTGCATAATTTACTGATTCAAAATATAAACAGTGTTTAAATCCACAGAACGGGGTGCATGAATTTATTATGCGCCCGACATATTAAAGTAGACTTAAACAGGACATATGCACCTGATTTACTTCATTTTTCTGAGCGAAGTCACGTTTTAACTTATTATGCACATGGTATCACTGATTTTTTAAATTATTTGACAGCCTTACAATGGATACAGTAATTGACTAGTAATGATGTATCATTTTCCGAATTATTATTGCATTGCGTAATACGAAAACAAATCGACGTACCCTGGAATTATTACGTGAATGTAGCCAACATTTTTCGCTATATTCGGCAATACACTGTAATTTATTTATTTACGAAATTGATGGAGTTTTGCGTGCCTGGCTTTTGCAAATTCGTCTCTTAAACTCGGTCATGTCATAGCAGGGCCGTTGACCTTATTTTGGTGACCCAGTCCCAAAGCAGTGCCTACGACAGTGGAGCCTGGCGCTAGGCCAGCCTCTACCTCTCTCTATCGACCTACTTACAACAATTGAGAGTTGTTGATTGGTCACTTCATGTTCAAACAATATCACTGCTATTACCTAACGAGTAATTGCCCTTTGCCATGTAAGCTTCTCCACACAATCCGGCGCAAACTCGTGACTATGCGCTGCAAGCGTTTTCGGAACATTTGAAAAATGACAGTTTAATTTTCAGAATCTACTTTGACAATTTTTTGAGACTGTAGATTGTTTTTTTATGGAATTAGAAAGTTATGGTTTTACAATTAGAAAATACGGTGTTGTGTGTTAGAATGACAGGATTTGTGTTAAACTGCATAACAATGTTTTCATTGTTATGTTATTAAGCATACCTATGAATTTTACACTTTAATTAATTATCAGTAGTGTTTATAAATATTTATTCAATATAGTAATACTGTTTAATATTGGTATAGTATTAAGTAAGTTATTTCTAAATGAGTAGTGTACATCAATGTGTAACGACATTTATTGATACTCAACGAGTTAGTGGTTAATCTATACAACATCATAAATTTACAATCACTTTGCTGTGGCATTGTATGTATGCGTGTTGTACGGTGTAATTTACTACATAAGGTGTGCTAAATAAATGTTATGTAAAAATTGTTTTTTTAGTTACTCAAAATGTGTGGTGTACTGTGCTCCTTTCCCTGCGATTTACTTTGCAATTTTGAGCTGTTTTCGTAACCGGAAATGGAAGGATTCGCACTACTGGACAGTTGAGTGATGTTGTGGACTAGGACTGACCGCTCGATTCAGGCGTCGTACATTTGGACTAAAAATTGATTTGTCGGATTCTTTGTTTGACCAATATGCCCTCCATTCAATCTTACTATTTACCCTGCTTGTCAGGGTTGTTACTACACTCGATAGGTGACCCCTTATAACCGACTTAGACTACGTAAACATGGCTGGTTGACAACTTCCGTTGGTGAGACATGCGCACGTCGTTTAATTCTTCTCACTTCCAGTTATATGTACCAATTCAGAACAAATATGTATTGTACCCGCCAATAACGTCGTGTTTTGTAACTAGTTCATGTTGGCAAGTGTAGATAACCATAACAAATATATGCTTACAACACGCCACTTGTGTATCAGTTTGATAGAATGATGCGCTATCGTAAGATATACATATTTTCTTTGATCATGTTAAAATATGTAATTCACAGAATACGTTAAAATAAACAATATACGTACAAATAATATTTGGTTAATATATGTTTATACTGTGTTCTGATTCGCATGTATTATTCAAGTATTCTTCTGCATCATTCACATTTTACAGTGTTACTTTTTGGATTTAAGAAAGCTTGTATTCATAAATTCTTGGTAAACGAACATGACAACAGCAGATATATGAAATGACTATGCGTTTCACAAATTATTTCTAACCTAGTAATGAAACATTTATAATAACATTCGCATTGATACATGTCCATTATATATATGTAGTAATATTAAAGTTCGTTCAAAATATTTCTATTAATACATTTCAGGTGTGGCGAAATACTCGCAGAAATAAACAAAATGTTCAGACACTTGTTGGAACTCAGTACCATAAAACAATATATATGTTGCTAGCTGCGACAACACTGCTTTTGTTTTATAATATTGTATATTTCCAACATTAACACATACATCAAGACAGTTAAAGAAGTAAAAGCAGTTTTGTTTTTTCTGTAACAAACTAAAATGTAAACCGTGTATTTATGTTTAAATAGTAATTATTATATGATTTGCATACATAAACCATATTCGGCATTTGTCCCGAAGTTTGTTCAGTGACCCTAACCCCTAAAACGATACAATTAGTTTCGGACTTGGCATAATTTTATAGAACTATCTTAAATGTAAGCTAGCAAGTTGTGTGTCTATGTTTAAATAGTAATTGTAGCAAGATTTTAAACGACTACATAAACATAATGGACATTTGTTATGTTATGTCAGTTGATGACGCAACAAAGGCTTGTCTAGTTTGGCCCGATGTTTGGTTGGCCACACTATCCCCTAAAACGATGCAATTGTGTTCGGACTTGCATATTTATATAATTATTTCGACTCGTGTTTAACGACTTCATTCATTGTAAGTAACATTGGTCAGTGTTGTGTCAACAACACCTGCTCTCTAATTCTGACATAAAACGAATATTGACCTAAACAGTGTGGTATCTTTGGGACATAATTATTATTCGCTTTAAATGGAACACAACATTATTTGTTACGTCATGGTTAAAATGGTATTATAGTTTAAACTATAACTATTTGCTATGTTGAAAATCACTTAATTCTAATTGGGCACGTTGGAAGTCGAGCACTGTGTTTGGTTTTGGAAAACCCGACTGTTTACTCATTTATGGAAATCTTTAGGTAATTGTATTTTTAAATATTTCGTTTGAAAAGACACCACGTATGTTACTGCGGCCACCTGACGCACTGTGCACCCAAATGATACAAGGGAAAGAAGGAGGAAATGTTGTCTAAAACCTATAATTCAAATACCCCATGGTGAAACTGGAGTAATCCTCTTTCCGCCGTCGTTCTTGTATCCACAAAGTTCAACCGGTGAACTGTCGCAATGTGGTGCCTGCATGTAACGTTTTTTTTTATTAATCTTTACTGATGCTGAGTCAACATTCAGATACATTATTATAATTTTTGTTGTATTTACAATATAAATAGGTACTTCTAAGGCAGACACAATCGCCTAAACCTACACAAAGTCGTTAACCCACATTTCTTCTACATCTTTAGTATCGGGGGCAAGTTTTTCTTGTGTCCCCTCGGTCATCTTACTGGCTACCTAGTGGCAACTTGAAGCGACGGTCCACCCCCTTCTGCCAGCTGCTATTGCTCGCCTTGACCGGGGCCACCGCTGACGAAGTGTCGCATCAAACGCTGTCGCAAATTAGTGACGGTTTGACCTATCTGGCTCGCATCTCACTGACCAGCTCGGGTTCCGGGCGGGGTTAGTGTTGCAAGTCAGAGAATGACTGTGCACCGGCCTTGTCATCACGCCGGACCGCGGTCGCTTCAATGGTCAGTCTTTCTCCTGACCCAGATTCTTGCAGCTCGGCGCGGGTGGTCAGATATGTATCTATGACAACGCCTTGTCTAACGTGTAACTTTTGACACTTCGGAATTTGTCGGCGTGCATGGAACAGAACAGTGGATTCTTCAAGGCAAACCCGCTAAATATGACATATATGTATAGGCATATATATATTTACGGATATGTATGAACAGTTGGTCTTTGTGCATAATAATACATTTTATTTATATATATGTATATATATATATAAATAAAATGTATTATTATGCACAAAGACCAACTGTTCATAGATATCCGTAAATGCAGTAAAGAAAGTGAATTACACAAGACGCTGCAATAATAATATCATTTCTTGCACAAATGTCAACATTCGCTATGGAGTATAGTAAATTCCTTTTTATTTTGTACGACGTAATACTATCTAACTCTACATTTCTCAACAGTCACCTTATTGGTGATTCGAGTTTTGGTTAAGGGTTGATTTATGCGAGACCGACTTGATGGCTCGTCAGTTATCGAATGAATTTAGCGACGTTGTGGTCGCGCAGGCGCCACTTATTGTGACATGTCATCAAACACGTCATTTCCTGTTAAGTGTCTCCACGAAAAGTGTTTTTATTGTGACAACAAAGTTATCATCCCACAATGGTCAACGGCTACAGAAAGCGAAGTTGCAGTCTACGCATTTGAAGCAGATGCCTAGTCACGGCAAATAAAAATTGTTAAACTAAATTTCAAGATAAATGAAATACAATATGTAAACATAGTAATTAAGTTTGGTAAATGTTTAAAAAAAAACATTCTACCGACGTCCTTTATTCAATCTGGAACATGCGTGCATTTTGTCAGTTTGAAGTATACGTAACGATTATACAATATGCACGTGATGCTGGGATTATTTGTTTTATTATTAATTTGTTCAAGATTTAGAACATTTAATAAATCCATTGTGGGTACGTTACACATATTAGTTATTGCGACACACACGTAAACACTTCTAACAGTTCTAAAAAATACCTACAGTAGACGCCGTAACTGCGTCTTTGACCGTGTATTGGCCTTATAGCACACGGCGTTCCGTTCCTCTTGCGTGCTGGCCCAGTACGTGTGTGTTACTGTAATTTAGTCGACGTCAGTTATATATAGCCTTCCGATAGACGATACGACAACCCAGTCAGCAAACTATCCCGTAGTACAAATTCTGCATAACAAACTATACATAATAATATTCTGTAAATGAGACAAGTCTGCCAGTCAGTAAACTCTTTGCAACACGTAACTGTACGTGTCTTAATTATCTTTAAAATATGTAGATATGCTTGTTGTAATCCTCCTTATATATCTTTAAAAATACAACATAACAACGTCTGATGTAATGATATTTACAACATGCAACAATACTTATTGTAATAGGGCCTAACCTTTACTGCATATAGCAATATGTTGCGTGTTTATGGTAATATTTACACGTAGGTACTTTGTAACTATGCTTGTTATAATATTCTGTACAACAGACAACTACAGTTACAGTGTTCTCAACACATAACTATACCCTTTACATCATGTGACAGAATCTGTTATGAAATACCATGTAACAACAATAGTTGTAATAGTTTGAACAACATATCACAATATATCTTATAATACTCTTTGCAACATCTAACTATTACCTGTTATAATACTTTACTACCTGTGACCTATATGTGTTACACTATTCTGCACGTGTTACTCTCCTATTTACAATATATAACTGTATTTGTTATAACATTCTGTGCTACAGAAACATACATATAACTGTTTTAACAGAACTTAACCAATCTAACCATGTTCATGTTATTCAGTATACCATTTACATAAACCTGTTATGACACTTTTTAACATTGTTCATATTTTTGTAATACTCTTTACGAAATGAAACTATACTTGTAATACTCTGTACACCGTGTAAATAACTACACGTACAGTACAAATGCAGAATAGAGTAAAACGAAGTAATATCAGACAAGAACACGTTGGGAGTAGTCAGAATCAGATGTGATTGAGTAGCGAATGTAAAACTTAAATACAAAATTACAACATGTGGTATAATATAACTATTACACAGGTAAGATTTAATTTTAAAATACATAAACTTTCTGATACAATCCACCGTTAATGCATGTCCTGCACTGACAGTACAACACATATCATAATACTCTTTACAGGCTGTAACTACATTTGTCATGATACTTTTTACAACATAACCAGTACCAGTGTTGTCCTATTTACGAAATACAACTACCTACACCTACTAATATAATACCCTGTACTTGTTTGTTTTGGAGTAACCATTGGTGAACACTTAACATGGAGATAACACATAGAAATGGTTGAATCAAAAGTATCAAAAAGCATAGCAGTTTTGTATAAATCTATGCATGTTCTTGATGGTCAAGCGTTACACACATTATATAAATCACTTGTCGAACCACATATGTAATATTGCTGTGAGATCTGGGGAAATACTTATCAATCCAGACTAGGACAACTCTCTCTGTTACAGAAAAAAGCTATACGGATTATTTATAACCTTAATTACCATGATCATACATCTGTATTTTTCCATCTCTCAAATATGCTTAGATTTAGTTAAATACAAGACTATGATTATACTTTATAAAGCAAACAACCACTCTCTTTAAATGGTCGTGTTCAGGCTTTCTTTGAACCAACCACATGTATACATATGCATGATACCAGACAAAGCAATTTGCTCTACATTAAAAAGACAAAACATCACCCTCCGACTGCTGTCACTCACCGTCAAGGGTATAAAAACGTGAAACAACTTCGCAAATAAATTGACTCAGCTTCCAAGTTTAACACAATTTAAATAAGCATTCATGTTGTCATCACTTTCTACATATTTATGAATTGTTAATTGCAGATGATGCTTTGTTAAACCCACGTATTAACAAACACAAGCACTGTGATAACATGTTTATACATGGTTTGTGAATGTTATTTTGTAATTTGTTTATAATTCGTATTGTATTTATTCAGGTTATTTAGTTTGAGAAGGGCATAGCAACATATAAGTCTATGACTTCAGCTATGTCCTTTCAGGAGCAGCAGCAACACACCATACTCTGCTTGTATTATCTTTCATTCAAACTTCCATTCATTCAAATTAATACTAATATGAAATACTGGTATATTCGTTTGTTATCCTAATTTATCAACAGTGGAAATCATGATAGTGTCTTGTAATAATAACAACAGTTTGTAATTATGTAATGATAATGATGTGTGCACACTTAATGGTGAAGGCAATGAACACCCCGTTATGACTCCAACATTGTTACTTATCATAGATGTGTACTATGCTATACAATATCTAACTATACAGTATGCATGTTATAATACACAGTACGACATATGACTATACTTGTTATAATGTGATTTCAGTAATAGTTATATGTGTTATAATATTATATATAACATTTAAATACACATCACAACATAACCCTATACATGTTATAATATAGTTATCGAAACTATTTATACATGTTATCTTATTATTTATAACGTATAAACCATGTACATGAAGTAATATGTTTACAACAATATAATATAATATATGCTATATATATATAATAAAATATGTAGCCTTAAACATACTTGTTATAATATGTGTGTTATAAATTATAATGCGTTTTATTAAACTAGATATATAATATTATGTTACACCTGCTATACTATTTATAGCATACAAATGTACATTATAATACGTTTCACAACCCTATTGATATAATAGTTTGTTACATTGCAATGTAATTTATAGCATATATATATATATATACAATGACAGCGTAGCTTATATATAATAATAATCTAGTCCACCCTTGTAGGGATACTTGACCTTTTTCGAATGCCGTCATGAAGCCGTGAATAAGATACGTTAGAAGGTTCAATAACTAAAATGTGGGCGTTCACATCTGATTTAGTTATACACCTTTTTAAATGGAGGTTATTTTTTATCAACGCATGTTTCTAGTTCACAAATCAGTTCTCCAATGTAGCTATAGAATCCGAAGTGACGATGCAGGTTTATGTAAATAGTCGTCTTCTATTGAGGTTTGCGTCAGTTTGGGCGACTCTCAATCAGTGACGGTATTTCTGGGTTGACATTTCGGTGTACTGATTACATGGTTCCGCGCAGTTTCTTACGACAGTCGATATACTGGTCACGCCCACTAGCGACCATTGTGGTCACGTAGCCCCGTACAGTTAATCTGTATGTGTAATCAAAGTGATCTCCAAAGCAATTGACACTACACAGCGCAGCGTCCTCCAATTAAAGTATCTCGAATTATGGCATTTTGTTGCGCGATAAAAATATAATCAGTTTACAGTTTGTTTTGAATGAGTGACCGTACATACAGTCGCGGCAAATTCAGTAAGCAACTTTAATAAAGGTCACTTCTCAATTCAACATTTCCGCTCCTCACAGTATTCACATATGCTATTTTTTATTTGGTTTTCGTTAAATAATCGGAAAATTAGTACATTATTTCTTACTTACAAAACACAAGCTTATTGTTTCTTGCGAGTTATCCGATCTAGCGAACGAAGTAATTTCTTTTGATGATTTAGGCAGACTGTGATTCAGTCGTTTACTACTGGCACGCGGCGTATTTGATCATCAATAAATCTAAATTACGATGCGCTAATTGAATCGTGACAAGACCTTTAAACAGCCAACACGTTGTTTGATTTCTTTCAGTGTGTTGGATCACTCATAACACACAATTTTACTCGATGTTAATTTAAGTTTTTCATGAAATAACATGTTTTTGTTCAACGTGTCGATGAAATGTGTTATTAAATATACTGCACATATTGCAACTTTAAACATTCTTAACGACGGTTGGTTCGATCATTTGGACATAGTTTATCTTATGAGTTGCGTTATTTTATAAGTATGTTTGTGTGCGTATTTGATATATATATATATATATATATATATGTACATATATATATATATATATACATATATATATATATATATATATATATATATATATATATATGTATATATATACATATATGTATATATATATATGTATATATATATATATTTATACATATATATATATATATATATAATTGTGTGTTAGATATATCACGCCATAAGCACGATTGCAAACTGTACTAAGCATTATACACACTTCTGTTTATTATACAAGTAACGTCAGTAACGGTGTAGGCCGTACATGCAATTTACGATACCATAACACTAAAGCGTGCCAAATTATTCGTTAGTATGCCTGCAAACCGTCTAGTGGAACCAGCCGATTCCAGGTGTGATCATATCTATATTTAAACAATTTTCCGTGACACTGTGTTATTTGAAGCCAGCTGTTCGCGTACATGCCATTTATATATCTAGGTACTTTGTCTGTCGGTGACTGGCCTTTTATCCAATCACTTTTCACCCGTTGACATTTCGTAGGCGTGGTATTATCAGCCAACCGGATATTTTACCAAACAGTTGCATATATTATTATACCTTAAAGGAATGAAGTATCTCATTGATCACCATGTATTGACATCTTTTTCTAAATACAAAAAGTAAATATATTGAAAATAAGCGACACGTCAAATTGCGTTTAATAAGCTCGAAACAGTGTCCGCACTGTGAAAGTTGTGCTTACAACAAATTGGAAAAACAATGTTCATTTTGTAAATAACCGCTGTTGCCGCTTATTGCTACTTGTAACTAAAATACAACTTATTACGCGAATGTCCTGCTAATAATTACCTAACGAAACAGATCACCTTCCAAAAATAACTTACAAAATGTATTTCTTTTGGTGATGTCACTAGAAATCAAACGAAAAAATATGGCCAGATGTTGGATTTAACACAATGTGATTAGAATATTTTTGGAAGTCTTGAATTATGAATTACCGAAATATCCAATATAAACAATATAAACACTATTGTCTTTATTATTTCCGCCACACATATCCAGCATAATCGTTTGGAATTTAAAATGTGCACTTAAGGCCACATTTTAAAACACGGGTGCTATAATAAAATATGGTTAATAAATCAATTTTATAACATTTACGCAACAAAAGATGAAAGAACAAACATACGGTTACCAAAACTCTGTAACCGACTCCGAGGTTTAAGTCTTTTTAATTTTTAACGCCTCTCAATTCTCATACTGGCAATAAAATGAATACAATTTTCTTTACAAATCCCATCACAATTAATCAGTACCTCTTGGAACTTGTGAAAATGTGAAAGAAGGGCCAAGTTTTGAAAGTTATTTGATATAATAAAATAGATAACTCAAATTTAGTGTCGTAACATTTATGCAACCAAAATTAAACGTCAGTTTTATGGCCGCTCATTTCTCATACGGGCACAAACATCGCTTGAAATTTAAAAAAGGAAAAAAACTACAAAAATGTATAAGTCTGTTGCTTTAATAAAATAATACATAAATCTTAATACGTTACGCAACAAAAATTACCACTGGTCATATCAGATTTATATAATATTTACACCTTGCAACAAATATATATAATTCCAGTGGACTAACATATATGAGTTAGTCCATTCAGATATTTCAGTTAATACTATTCAATATTTGTTTTGAAAATGCAGGACACTAACTATATATATATATATATATATATATATATATATATATATATATAATGTTTATATATAATATGTATATATATATTATATATAAAGTATATATACGTATAAATACGTATATATATATATATATATTATGTATATATATATATATTATAAAGTATATATACGTATACATATATATACATATAATGTATATATATATTATATACAAAGTATATATACGTATACATACGTATATATATATATATATATATATATATACATATATAGTGTATATGCGAAATATGTATATTTGAAACGAATACAGTATTCATAATATCGAATGAATCGTATTATGCTATTTAATTTCTAATCAGTATACTTTCAATAATAATTGTTAACGAAATATCAGTTACAAAATGTATTTGTTTTTGTTGCATCTATGCAACATTGTGGCATTTCTCTTTTAAAAATTTGTGTTCATGTTTTCAGTAAATGTACATGTAAACATGTTTATGGAAATATTAGCGCGTAAACTTATACACATTTGAACGCTAGTTTTGATTAATTTTGTTACTAACAGCTGCGTCCTAAAATAACAAGACAAAACCAACCAAATTTGTTTAGCAATAGTATGGTTATAATTTACACATATCGACATATCATTATGTAACATTGCTGTCAACTTAGCCATTATAGACAAACACTAAATGCAGCGCTAATAGTATTGTTTTTTTAGTACGGCCAACGACCACATACGCAAAAATTTTATTCGAAGAAGATGGCAGGTAATACGTTTCCATCAACCAGAATACGGGAAATCTTCAGTTATGCGTAGTTTTCCTTACATACATAAATGCTTAAATTCGTTGTTGCGATAATATATAGCATAAAATATAGTACACCGGTGTTTTATTCCGTCTTGCGACGACGTTTAATATTTTCGTCGTTCGCGGCTCCCGATGAACGTCGCTGACCATGCCTCGTGGTCAGTGCTTGTCCACGTGCCGCGCGCCATTCAGTGAATAGTCAGTCAGTGTCCAGCCGTTGTTACGCTTAGCTTACGAACGGCCATTGCTGACCTATATTCATACAAATGTCAGTCAACATGTCAGCGGTGACCGGCCAGTGACCTCGCTGATAGCTTCGGCGGCCAGAGCTGACCACTGGTCAAGCCGCTATCGCTGGACAGGCCGCGCGTAACGGCCGTCAATCTTGCTTTAATCAAACTTTGTGGCAGTGCTTCTGGACCCGATGCTTTATTTGAATACGGGTAATTAACGACTTTGTTGTTGGCCGGTCGCCACTGACCGGTCAGCGCTGACCAGTGGGAAGTCAGTGGCAGAATCACAAAGACCACGCGTCGCAATTAGGCTTTTAGACGACGATGGGAATATGCCTCTAACGCCAGTGGTGGACATATCACAGAATAGGGGTCCTTACTCTGTTAAATAACTAATAGACTAGCAAAAATAAGCTGCATAATTAGTTTAAGTAGTTATAGATACAATGGACCCTCCTCGTCTGTTTCAAGGTTCTTGAGCAGAATTTCGTTGCAAAATCCCGAAGCCCGAGGCGCGAATACTATTGTATGCGTTTCCAAGTTAATTTTACCTAAACCACATTTCCTTGATAATGTTCTATGTTTTATATAATGTTATATTGTTATATTATGTTGTCTTTAATTAATGTTATTTTAAAGTAAAGTATATTCCAAGGATTCAAGAACACTCGGAGTGGAAAAATGACATTTGTAAATTATGTACTGTCTCGGTTATGTAATAAACGACGACGATCCGTACTGATATATACAAATCACCACTACTAACCAAATAAGGCACACTGTAAATACAAATTATTTATTTATTTATTATATACAACCGGTTTTAAATTTTCAGTTTTCAAATGTGGTTGCAAATAACTCCAGAAATATCATTATTAGCGGAGTAAAACATATGGCAATTTTTTTGTTCTATGCATGCACATATAATATTAATAATGTTAATAATAATGATACTATTATTTCAACTACTGGTACTACAGTATGTCAGGGTTGTATGTTCGTTTATATAGTTTAAGTACATTTCATATGTTATAACAGTATTCGTGTTTAAGCGCGGAACAGTGATTGAACAACTTACGGCTGATGTTGTATCCCGAAACGTTGTACATTTATTCGTTTAATGAACCTTACATTTTATTACATGGTGTTTCTGCTGACAGTTTGAAATATTTGGGAAAACCCTTGGCGCCACGATCGATTAACTTAACATTTTTTTCCCACGGCTGTTTCTTATTAGTTATTCTGTTGCATATTAAAACAGTTAATACAATTACAGCTACTTCGCTAATTGGTTTGACCTTTGAAGTCGTTAATACGTTGTAACAATAGTAAGGACATTAGTGCGTGTTCCAATGAGCCTTATCTGACAGCCTCCGTGTTGGCTACAATTAAATGCTCAATTGAGTACAAAGCTAATCTATCTGTTATCATTATAATTGTTTTCACCGACTAAACATGTGCTGAATTGCTGTCAGTTACCATATGAACGTCACATATATATTATGTTGCATATGTTCATTGAAGATGCGCATTTTGGTAGTGTTCTTTCGCTTGGATAAAATATAATGTATATACATATCAATTACAGTAGGAAGATGTGTGTGAAACATCAATATGTATTTATTTTACAGGACACATTTTCAGTTAGTATTCTTTCGGCCGTTTAACAATACTGTGTAGGGTATTTTTTCGTTAAATGAACAGTCTCGTGAGTTTCATTTGTAAGAAATTCGTTCTTGAAAGATAAATTGACCCGGATTAATTTAAATAGAAATGTTATGGTTAACGAACGTTTACAACAGACTCGTTGGTTTCAATATACTAATGCTACTTTCCCTATTTTTAGTATATAATTATACATAACTACGAAATGCGGTTACAATTTCGTGTAAATATAATGCAAACAAAGCAATATCATTTAACATTTATACCTCTACACATGTACATCCATCTTCAATTAATTTTGGTTCGTTTCAGTTTTATTACTAAACCGCTGTTTAGTTATTCTAAATAAAATAAATAAAACGAAAGTTATGGTATATTTGTATTGTATTACAAAGGAGTTATAATATGTGCGCTAAACGTATGTACTTGAGGAGCAGTTATCAGTCCTGTTACTGGGTCCACTGGACCTGTTGGAATCTGAATAAACACAATGCAGTACGATAAAGACAAGAAAAAATCGTATCTGAGAAAACAATATCAAACCGCGAAGATAGATGGCGCCTTGTTGTGACTTCTTCTATATAGAGGAACTGTCGTTTGTAAAACTCAGTCATCGCGTCAACACAAAGCGGCCCGTGTCAATATTTCCCGGAAATCCGACTGGCGTTCGCTTGTGGGCCACGTTCTATCGATTTATACGTTATTCGTCCTGTTTTAAGACGTTTAGTATTGGCGACAGGTCATGTTTATTCGTTCCTAGTGTTGCGGGTCAGCATTACACCCGAATGCACGGCATCCATCTTTTATGTCGACTGTCTGGCTAACATCAGAAGACATACTTTTACCAGGAAATTTTTTCTGAGTATTTATTGTTAGTTCGACCTCGTTCATTTCTAGTATCCAGAACAATTATACTCGGATACATGTTGCTTAAAAATATACTTGCTTCGTTTGGTTGGAAGGATTAGAAGAAAAGTGCTGATTTGCAACATGATCTTACAATTGCTTGTATAGAGACACTGTGCGACATATTTGGTTAAATTCCGTTTCTAATTAATTGTTGGGCTATTATAAGAGTAATAAACTATAACAAATTAGTTCATTTGCGAAATAATATGTTAACGACACATGTTATTGTATACGTAATATTGTAGTTACTTATATATGTCCGTACTGACATGGTTTCCCCGTGCTTATTAACTATTGAAGATAATAGTTTAATTGCTTTATTATAAAATGAACTATTTATGCATGCAAAATCGAAATAGAATTGTCTCTGGCTTGCCAGCGGAAGTTCTACTTACGCATGCGCCTGACGGCATCTAGTCACTGGTGCAATGAAGCCACGGATAAATCCACATTTTATCACTGGCGGTAATAAAACAACGATTTACAATAGTTCGGTTTGATTTGGCGACGTCTAATGTTACATAATATTGATACTATAAAACTGTGTTTTATGTGTGGATAATTATTTCGTTGCAACAACAAATGTTCTAGCTTTTGCTTGGCTCATTATTCTTAATTTCTCGTCAATATTTATCATCGAAGTGGCACATTATGTATTTCTGCTCTATGTGATTATAGGTTATATGCAGTAATACAGTTCAACATTACCGTATAATTTATAATACGATAACATTTTTCAGGTTTCTGTTGCTACATTCTGTCGTGCATACCAAAAGTGGAAAAGTTGTCATCGAATAAAAGTAGTTCAATTTCGACACAACTTAATGTTTATCTCCAAGCATTTATTTTTTAAAGAAATTAACAGGATGTCTTCGGAAATGCGCGTTCGTTTGTTATCAGAAAAAGCCGTCAAGTTTGTTAAACACATGATTATTTTGCGCACTTTTTCTGTTACTTAAAAAAACAATATATCAAGTTGATTCCAAGACAAATGCTGTCATACGTTTATTGCAAGGGATGAACAAACAATTTTGTTGAAAACTAGTTGACAGGCTCTAACGAAATTCGTTATCTTTGTTTTGTATGTTTTCGGAAAGTTGTCGTTGCGAAGTTTTTTACTTTGTTTTTTTTCTGTTTCGATCTTGGCAGTATATGCGAGAACTGACTTAAGAACCTGCTGACTTGTACATTTTTTGTTTCAAATATATTTATCAGGATGGTCAACACATAACTTTCGTTGCCTATGTGCGTAATAATAAAAATTATGCCAATTTTGCTTAATTATTATTTTTACATTTCCCTTGTCTACTGCGTTTTGGAGTCGGCAAGCTGCTTCCGAATGAATTACATCTGACTGGTTAATTGGAACATAATTTTATTGCGTGTGAATTATTACTAAATTATAACTTTTGAAAGTAAATGATTTTTAGTCCTTTGGGCCGAAAGTACAACGAACTAATGCCATCACTCTGCGTCCACCGTCCGCTGTGCGCCATGCCCTGCCATATCTCAGAAACCGTTCAGCAACGTTTTCTCTAATTTTGTATAGACGTATCTTAGGGTACTGCCACTATGCACACAAAATCTGTATTTGCTTGAATCATTCTATGGACCCCGTAGGGCCCGCCAGAGCCCCCGAAACTGGTAAATGTTTACATTTTGCCTTTTTTCTCCAATAAAACATTAAGTAACCTTTCCTCTGATTTTGCATAGACATTTCATGTGATAGTGTCACTATACACAAGAAACCTGTATTTGTTTGAATCATTGTAAGGACACTTCAGGGCCCCCCAAAATTTTAACATTTCCTACTATTCCCCTACGCCTCCTGCAGTAGCGTTGGCCACTGATTTCTATTTATAACTGGATAGTGCCCTATCTCTGATCACTGGGATGGTCAGTTAGTCACTGGCTGGAGTGGTCATTCGATCATGGCCATAGTTTATTGTTTTATTGTTGGTCAGTCTTGGTGTGGCCAGGGCTGGGCTGTTGTTTATTGCCCAGTGTGGGAGAGTGAGTGCTTAGGGGGCTTCAGGCATTGTAGGCACTGGGGTGAGACTATCTGATGTAATACACCTTTTGTACCATTACAGGTATAATGATATAATCAGCTAAGCACCAAATGTATAGTGTATACGTTAATAACATGCATACTATAAGCCGACTTTGAATGCCATACACTCAATATTTCCATGCTATCCATGTGCATATGCAAAATCTTCAGTCATGTGTTATCATTTTGTTTACACATAAAGACATAATCTGGCATAACTTGATAAGTTTTTGTAGCAGCACATTTGTACTTCCAATGTATCATTGCAACATAACATACATACTGTGTGCCAAATTTGAATGTCATGCATGTAATATTTCCATGCAATCCATTTACATATATAATGTAAAACTTCAACCACGTTTTCTTCATTTTAACTTTTTGACCCCTACCATGTTCAATGCTCCATAACTTCGTCAATTTTTGTAGCAAAGTCATAATGTTTGAAACCGTGTAAAGCACCCTACCCAACTTTTACAACAATGCAAGAAAACAATGTTACAATTTGTTCCGACTTATCACTCATTTGGCCATCCGGGGTCACATATAGTCCAAAGGACTTCAGGACCTCTTGTCCTTATCAATTTATTGTCTATAAAATAATTTAAATACAGTTTTGTTTTTAGATGTTGTGCCAGCGCGTGCGTTATGGCCAACATTACACTAGATGTAACGTTGTGAACAGTCGTGATTGTGTTGAATATATCTTGGTATAATAACACATTGTTTGTGTAACATAGTGTTGTTTACTCAGTTTGATACCGGCCGTGATCGTTGCGTATATTACATGTTGTTACACTATGCCAACCAATGTCTGACTTTAAATTTATTGATGCACGCCTTACATGGTGTAATACTGTGCCAACGGATGTCAATCTTGTTTGTTGCGTACTTTAAATATTATTACCAGTATGTCATTCTGATGTCTGGCTTGCGTAATTATATATTGTAACCTGTGCCAACTAATGTCTGACTTAGTTGTATGTCATAGGTTTACATTGTTGCCTATGTCGCGGGATGTCTTGAGTGTCCCGCGTTTTTGGTTTAGGTATTGTTACCTGTGTAAACTTACTTGATTGTTGCGTATATATACATTGTTGCTTTGCCACCTAATGTCTGATTTGGCTGTTGCGTGTCTTAGTTATGTGTATCTATCTATGCCATATGATTTCTGACTTGGCTGTCGCGTGTCTTTAGATGTACATCTTGGTTGGTGCATGTCTTTAGATATTGTAACCTATGCCATCTGATAGCTGACTTGGTTGTTGCAAGATCAAATACTGTAACATATGCCAATCGATATCTGACTTCATTGTTGCGTGTCATATATGTTTTGCCTATGCCATCTGATGTATGTCTTCGTTGTTGCGTATCTGACATGTTCTTGCCTATGCCATCGGATGCTTGACGTGGTTGTTGCATGTCTTACGTGTTCTTGCCTATGCCATCGGATGCTTGACGTGGTTGTTGCATGTCTTACGTGTTCTTGCCTATGCCATCGGATGCCTGGCGTGGTTGTTGCATGTCTTACGTGTTCTTGCCTATGCCATCGGATGCCTGACGTGGGTGTTGCATGTCTTACGTGTTCTTGCCTATGTCATCGGATGCCCGACGTGGTTGTTGCATGTCTTAGGTGTTCTTGCCTATGCCATCGCATGCCTGACGTGGTTGTTGCATGTCTTACGTGTTCTTGCCTATGCCATCGGATGCCTGACGTGGTTGTTGCATGTCTTATATGGTCTTGCCTGTGCCATCGGATGCCTGACGTGGTTGTTGCATGTCTTACGTGTTCTTGCCTATGCCATTGGATGCCTGACGTGGTTGTTGCGTGTTTCAGGAGGGTCGGGAGGCCGACGATTGGGCAAATGTAAATGGTTCAACGTCGTGAAAGGATTCGGTTTCATCACACCGAATGACGGCGATCAAGATGTATTCGTGCACCAGGTATGTAGTATGTTTCTTACCTACACACAACGCTTCCTTCCTACTGTGTTTCGTACCGAACTACAGCGAAACACCAGTATGTAAACGATTTCTTTTATTTAGTATCTATCATATCATTGGTATGGTGTGGGTCCTTATCAAAGTGTAGTGAATATCTGTGATCAACGGGTTTATTAACAAATAACCCTTACTTACTTACTTCACTTACTTACTTACTTACTTACTTCACTTACTTACTTACTTACTTACTTCACTTACTTACTTACTTACTTCACTTACTTACTTACTTACTTACTTACTTACTTATTTATCCTCTTCGTGCCCTTAGTCCACACTTAAAAGATCACATCACACACATTAATGTATTTCATATGCGGTAACGACCGTTAAAATAAATTTATTTAAAATTACACAATTAGTTAACGTGTTTGGGTAAACTTCTGTTTGCGTATTTAAAATAAAAAACCGCGTAACTTACTAAGACAATCGTCTTAATGTTAAGAACGTTCTTTGCAGCTTCATGAAACCGGCCACTGTTTGGTCGCTAGCGTTCTCATGACCTTTCCCAAAAGCGATCACAATTGTTACATTGAATCAAACAATTACATAGTTTAATATATATGTTAAAATGTGGTTTTCGCAGGTGTTTTCTTTAATATATTTGGGCTTCAAATGTGGTCATTTTGGCGTGGGAAGAAAATGCTCGTGGCTCATGCTGCTTCGCATCGACAAAGTCAAACCAATTGCGCCAAATAACTATACCAGACAATAATGTATAAGTGATTGTGTATCGTTCCAATGACCCGGGCTTCCGGTTTTATTAAACGGTTTTGTTTAGTAGCAATTACATTTGAAAATTCCCCATACTAATAAGTTCATCGCGAATCGGCTATGCAGATGGTCGAATCAGGTGTTTTTAAGGCGACCAACAGGATCTGGTAACTTATGCAACTGTATGTGGTAATGTGCATAGTTCGTAGAGTAAACCTCTTTTGAAATGTCTCCGCGACTATTGACCGGTAAAACGAATAGAATTACTAGTTGGCAGATTCTGGAATTTGTCATGAGAAGAAATTCAACGAAGACATATGATGCGATGAACATTGTGGTCAAGTTCCCAGCATACTGAGCCATGTTCTTTATTGGACAGTCACATAGATAGCTATGTTCCAGCGTACCTCTGGCCGTAGGGAGGTGTGGAAAGGAATATTTCCAAAACGTAATATCAAGTCAGAAAGAAATAACCAAAGAGAGCATTCACAGTGACCCTAAGTCTACTTGAAAATAATTACTTTAATAATAATGCAACCTTACAGTTATGTCACCATGATAATCCTGCATCAGCATGATAATCCTATATCAGTAATGTGTTGATGGTTCAATGGTGGGGGAACTTATCAAGGAGTATCTAGTAGTGGCTGATTCAATGAACAAAGGGCGGTTTCACGGGAAATGTTGCAAACTGATGTCTAACTTGCCTCACACACATACACCAAAATGGTTTAATGTTGTATCACTTTGTCTCCTAGATAACTAGTGGCACAGCAGCATTAACTGAAAATTTCAGTGTATTTGCATTAATCGTTTTGAATCTATGAGCATACATTTGCACAATTTAAGAGGTTTCCTAGTCTCATTTGCATTTTAACGCATCTAAATCACATGATATTTAATGAGCAAATATGCTGGGAAGTATGTACAATTCATCATTACTCCAAAATACCCCCAGAAGTGCATTTGCCAAGTTTAGTCAAGATCGTCCAAGTAGTTTTTATTTTATGCCGTTTTGAATGGTACGCATGACTTTCCGTTAAATAAATTGTTCAGATGTCCTTTCCTGCACATTGACACTGCTAACATATTCACAATGCTGGAGAGATGACATCCTGTACTTTAAAACATTGCTCCATGTATCTGTATAAAGTGACAGAATGTTAAAACTATGTTATGTTAAAAGCTGTTTTTAACACAACGTCCTTTCCTGAACGTTTTGTTTAACACATGCTTATATTTGTTCTAATTGGATGTTAATGGATCAATTCAACACTAATGATCAAAATGCTTAAAAAAGTACATGGTAACCATTTTTAGACCATAATCCCTCCTTAGGAAAAAATATTCTACATTTTATCACTAGTTAAGGACATTTCCCCGTCATGTTAAACATTCTGTAATGTGCTTTCGTGTTTACCATGACTTATTTACCATTTGAGAGTTACTAAACATAAATAATAATACATACATTAACCTTAACATTTTAAAAGTAGTCACTAAACTCACATTTATATTTTGTTATAATATTACAAAACGGTGAACTACTCAACCCTCCCCGCCTGTAGCTTGTTGTATGAGTCACAAAGTCACAAGGGTGGACAAAGTTGGTACGTGTTGGCAAGGAAGTGTCATCATTGGTGCAATTTATCAATATTTTAATAAACATTGGATGAAGTTACTAAATGCATATGTGAAACTGTTGCGAATGCCTATAGGTAGGGCGCAGGCGACAGCCCAAGGGGTTACAAGGCAGAGACAATGTCATCATTCACAATTTGTTTCATGGCTAATGCCTATTAATATATTAACACAAGGATGCAAATGGTCATTTACAGGGATGGTTAATGGACACAGTTCAAGTTGGCAAATGAAGTCACAAGTTTGCCACTAAAGCAATTCATCTAGTAGCAAACGTAAGTTACGTAATACTATATAGGTAATCCCAACTTTCAGCCCTATTACACTGGTTTAAGCCACTGCTCACTGCATCATTGTGGAATGAACAGCATGATGAATTACCTCAAAGTTAAATTCAACTGGACCTTTCAAAGCAAATCTAGATCTTCCTAAATTGATGTTGGGCCATGCAGGACAACGCGTTACTTGCAAACTATGAAGGAAAAGGATCCAGCAAAGTAAACTGCTTATGCTGACAAGGAATGCACACGCAAACAGAGGAGCTATGTTCCCGTAGCAGCACTCTCTAATACACAGAAACAAAAGCGGCGGAGACAGTGGAAAACCACGAAGAAGCAGAGGGGAGCGAAGATCCGAGCATGTGAATATGCCATTGAAGAGCAGATATTGAAACACGAGTAAAAAAAAGCGTTTCAAAGATCTGTCAGCAGAAGAAAACAAGCAGCATTTCAAGGTGAAAATGGCAGAGAGTCGCAAGAGAAAATCAAGACAAACGATGGTTGCTGAGAGAAAACGAGACAAGGAAAGGAAGAAGGCTGTCATTAGGCCCAATGAATCTGCAAGCGTTGCAGGAACAGACCACACTGAACATGTTGGTGACAAGGAAGACATCTCAGTGCCAATAAACATTTTTTAAAGCATGTTATCAATCATGCCTCCGTCACCAAGGCTCACAAAAAGTACATACATCCTTTACAAATGCCCCGTCACCATGGGTCTTAAACTTTGGAAAAAAGACTATGTTCTAGACTTACATGTAATAGTCTTACTGTATAGGTTAATTTAATTGGATCAAAACTCGAATATGCATCTCCCATATGAAAACCACATATTGCCACCCAAATTAAGCACCTTGAAAAAAATGCAACACTCATTGTTATAATAATTAAGAGGGAGGGATCTGTTCTGCTTCAAGCCCGAGGACATTGAGCGAATGGTGCGTGCTCACCCACTCCAGATCGCATAGTTCTGTTACGTGTTGCCGTTCTCAAAATTGTAATATTAGAAGAGTTTATTAGTTCAACAAGCCAACATAGACTGGTAAATGTGTACCCTCAACCATCTGACCTTGTTCATTGTAATGACTGTCCCTGATAGCTACTGTTACTGTATATGTACAGCAGACACAATGATTCCTTGCTGTTCTCTCACATAACTCTGGTTGACAGTTTGTCAACATCGAGACACTGACATGTACAAAACAGGTTGTACTCACTTTTATGAGCATTAGTTCACCAGATTTGGTTTTTAACATGTACGTGTTGATCTTCTTAGCCGTTTTAATGACTTCAGTTCTTATAATGTTGCACATGTTGGGTAAACAGGCAGTTTAAACACTGTTAAATGTGTTGTCCTGCCGTGAACAAATTAGCCGTGTATTCATTATAGCGACATAAAGTTGCTATTTACAATATAACCTAGAGGCATGCACAATGATCCGTGGTCATTCTGTCATATTATATATAGTATGTTGGAGTCACTTATGCCATTCTTTCAGGAGAGTAAGTGTTCTGCGTGTAACATGTTGCTGTTCTGGGTAATGTAATGTTTGTAGTTCTTATAATAAACCAGATAAACCTTGTTAAATTTGTTGTCCGTTCCTGAACGAAATTGTTCAAATGCAGTGCATTGATACAGTGTACTATAACTTTAAAACATGTGGCCCGAATTACACAAACCTTTTCACAGTTGTTCTGCACTACCTGTAGCTTGTAGGAGTGTGCTTTGTGGTCAGTAACCATTGTAGTTTTTGATGGAATGCTAATGAAAGCTATCTGATCAAACATATGTTTAAGAAAAGCAGCATTTCTTTAAATAAATTCGCCTCGATTAATATATGTTAAGCCCAAACTTATACCAGAGGAAGTAATAGTGTCATCACCTGGGAGCATTTGAAGGCATTTGCATGATGTGTAACTGTCAAAAAGATGACTTGTTATTTGAACTTTTATAAGTATTTACGAGTACAATCCCACATAATAAGAAATGTACATATGTTTCAACACATACATTTTCTAGTTTCTGTACATACGTACTTTAAATTTATAATAATTTCTGCCCATAAAAATACACTTTATTTTTTATCCTCGTGAGACTATTTTGCTGCAACCTTTCCCGTGAAATCGCCCCAAAACTATGTAACACCAGTCATACGCAAATTCATATGTTGTATATATGAATAAAACGATATGTAACATTGTGATTACCTTACTATTAGCATCACAGTTGACAGTGGCATTTGTCATTTGCTGTACATCTGAGCTGCTGCTGTCGGATATAGACCCGTCATCGGAGACAGACCGCTGGATGAGGAACTATGATGGATAAAGTCCTCTCGGGAAATTTTCGGGTTTGACCACCAATGGTAGTGTGCCTTAATTTTTAATACCGTTAATTAAGGAGTACTACAGCCCGAAGTAGTAGCATCACTTCCGTGGTTTATGACGTCGTTGTAATAGTACCACCGCTTCCATGGTTCATGACGTCGTTGGAGTAGTAGCATCACTTCCGTGGTTCATGGCATCGTTGGAGTAGTAGCATCACTTCCGTGGGTCATGACATCGTTAGAGTAGTAGCATCACTTCCGTGGTTCAAGACGTCATTGGGATAGTAGCGCCACTTCTGTGGTTATGGCATCATTGGAGTAGTAGTACCAATTCCGTGGTTCATGACGTCTTTGGATTAGTAGCGTAACTTCCGTAGTTCATGACGTTGTTGTAGTAGCGTCATTTCCGTAGTTTATGACGTTGAAGTAGTAGCGCCACTTCAGTGATCCATGACGTCGTTGAAGTAGAAGCGCCATTTCCGTGGTTTATGACGTCATTGGATTAGTAGCATCACTTCCGTGGTTCATGACGTCGTTGTAGTAGGGCCACTTACGTAGTTTATGACGTCGTTGAAGTAGTAGCGCCACATTTTATGGTAAACGAACCAGGTTTTAATGCGTAACCTATCTGAAATACCATACATATCAACAAACCGACCACTGTTTGGGTTACATATCAAGAATTGCATGGACAGTCAGTTTGTAAGTTGTACCACTACCGTTGTAAGATGCGTTGACTCGCACGGTACTTGGTGACTCTGAGCTTTTTCTTCGGATTTGTGGAACCCAACGTCAACAAGTGCAATCTGAATGGTGTGACAAGAGCAGATGGAGTGGAGAAAAAGATAATGGGAATATTGTGCGCAAGTCTCGACGCAGCCTAAATGTAGTCGAGTATCCAATGCACTATTACTATATAATAATGTACTAACAAAAACTGCCCATCCTCAGGATGCCGCTACATACACATAGACGCAGAAGGCGTTTTCCCGAAGTATTCGCAAATGAATTTTGTAATAATAAAGTTTGAAAGAGTTATCGAATTAAAGCAAATTGCGCAAAACGACTTCAGCTTATCGGTGCTCCTCCGAACAATTGCGGAAAATTCGCGTAACTGTATATGATCAATCGATATGTGTTCGTCTAACGCCCGGTACGAACCCTAAAACCGCTAAAAATCTTAACCCTCGTGGAAGTTCGATTGAATTACGTTGTCAACTGAAACGACTACATCAAACTGTCTACTTAAGAGATGTTAACAACTGACAAAACGCAACACAAATTAGCGTTAATTTAAAGTTAGCATATGACATTTTAATTTGCTGACATTTTGTTTACGAAATGGGAACATTCGTGCGTAATACATAGCTATCCGTTGCCAGGAGTAGTTCGTTGAATAGATGTTGGCAATTGGTTGTTACGTATGTAACGTTTCTGTTTATTGGTTAAACGGATTGCGCGAGTATTACCCTTACGGGAATTCCAAGTTAACATTAACAGCATTTAACATTAATAATTCCTGAGGATGGCTTAACAAACATTCTTTTGGGCTCATAAGTCCAATGTCGCTCTTGAACACTATATTGATCCTCAACGTTGACCGAAACAGAAAGTTGCGTTTCACTACAAATACACCATAGAAACGGTAACCGAAAGGCTGTGTAAACGCTCATTATTAATGACGAGGTTTGAACGCTCATATGCAAATCAGCCGTCATAAGCAGTCTAAATTGAGTAACTGCGTATTATTTCGAATCCAGTTATAGAGATACTGTTTAGCACCGCCAGGTAAAACTAAAAATTTGAGCGATAAAACGTTTGCAAATGATGGCTTTATGAACATGACATTAGCACAGCCGTTCAAGTTGCGTAATGGCATAGCGAAATTCAATGCTGTTCAGGCATTTGCTAATCAACTTTCAGCAAAAATGTAAATTGCATAACCCTATAACTTAAAATGTACATCTCTAACGTTCATATTAGTATATTCGACGCATATAGTTACATCATTAATCATTCCCCTGCAGTTCAACTAGTGTGTTCTATTTTTAATTATCTATGATTCGACGACACAATTTTGGTTGATATTGTTAGCGCTCTCTGCGACGGTCAAGGTGCAACAGTTTTGTTTTCTTTCAAAATATTGCCTGTGAAAGTGTATTTTGTGTTGGTTACTCCGGGAATCTTATCCTAACGAATGTAGAACGCTGTATACGTGGTTAGTATTACCCGCACAGCGTCTATTGATTATTATTGTAATGTTGTAGGTAGATTACTTAATTTAAAGGTTTGGTGGCCATCCCGGCATTGCGTAGCTGCTAGTTACATATTATGCAAACATTTTCCTTTTAAATTGTGGGTTATATTTTCTATCCATGTAACTCGTCAAAACACAGTTAATTATTCGAATTAATTGGAAGTTCCCATACATTGAACGATGTCCGATAAGAACTCAGACAGGTCATGGAACCAATCAACCGAGTTATCTGACGAGATTTAGCGTTTGATTGACAATGTCGAGGTCGGATGAATCCACAAAAATTAAAGATATAAATGCAAATATGAATAAATAACAAATAATAATTATATTCAATACTCAAGCAGAAAACGTGATTTTCTTACTACACCCGTAGTCTTACTTTTATTAATAAAACCAGACCGTTTACGGTTCAATCGTACACAGTTTATGTCATTAACATGCGCCTCGATTCTGATATGTATGTTACATCAGCAATGACCAACGATCTGTATAATAATATTAGGATTTTTAGATCAGTAGTAAATGGTTATGACTTTAGGAAAATGCACAATCCATGGCTTTTCTTGATCTTACTTAAGCACTAATGCAATATATTTTAAAGTCAAAATACGGTATCATTTACAATATCGGTTACATATTCGTTTTAGTAAAGTTTTGTTAAATTACCTTATATTGCACTGTGCGGGCGGACACTAGAAAGTCCAACGCAAATTATGCCTTTGGGATGCTGTGAAGCAATGCGATTTCCCTTACACCCATAAATTCACCTTTGCAAATTATCTTGTCATATGCAAATTATCTTGTCACATGATAAGGTAATAAATACATAGTTTAAAGCACCAGTTCTCAACTTGTGTCATTTCTTATGCGGGAAATAAGCAATGTTTTGCTAGGTGTCATAACAAAGAATGTTACCATGAGAAGAACGGTTATTGTTAATTAGCAGAGGTGAATTTGTGCGAGTTGACAACATCGTGTTATAAGTAAACATGTGTTTCGCGCCACCATTTTACAGTTATACGGAAAATATCTACGGTAATGCCATCTGCACCCACCCGGAATGTAATTGATGCATCCTTTACAACCTCAATGCCCGGCGCACAGCAACATCCACGATGGCCAAAATTCTGCGTTGAAAAGACGAAGGCATCATAATGCGTTGTCATGCCAACGGGATGGAGACACTTTTCGCCGGTCAGGGCACGTCTGCAGACGAGGCTAGCAGCCTTGCATAATCACGCGGTGGCCGATGACTTGAAATCGATGGCCTGATTGTGTAAGATGTCATCGATTGAGAAACTCTGTCCACAGAGCGCGACTCGGGTAGTCCGATAGTTTGGATTATCTGTTCGCAAACACGTCAGGAACTAGAGGAGTCTTTGTGTTAATGGTGCGCATGTGACTTACCTGTGTTCTCAGCGCCGGGATGGCTGTCGTTGGGAGACTCGTTCTTCGGGAGGCTGAATAAAGCTCATGACTTTTACGTTGAGTGCTTCTCCTGTGAGTTGTCGTGGTGGAAGCCCCGAGGGAGATCCACTCAAGTAATCTATAGTTTGGTTAAACGACGGAGATGGCCGAACACTTGTGCAAGTTGTCTTTACTAAGGTAGGCTGACGAACATCTTTGATAGTTATCGTTTCAACCACGCCGAATATCGTCGTTAATCTGGAGATGGCTTGACTATCAGCTATTCTAAGCAAAGCGTCGCTATTGTAGCCGAGTCAGTTCTTCCCGGGACCCTGCTATCCTTCTTCAATATTGCCTACATGCGTCACCGTCGCTTGGTCTGGGATGGGGTTTCGGGGAGAAAGGTCGGACGAAATTGACGGGGTAGGTGATTGAGTAGCAGAAAAACTACGCGAATGAGTCAGCAAGCTGTTCCGCTCCACGACCCTGTGCTATTCTTTTCTTTGATGTTGGCGAAATAATTTTGCAACATCCTTGTGTACCGAGTATTCTACGTTCGTTCGCAATAATCAACCACCATTGGCCGCTTTAGCTCTGAGTTGGTTCGAACACTCGTTTTGGACGACGTCCCGTTATAGCTGTTTAAAAAAAACAATTGTTATTCAGGCTATAGCTATTTGTTATTGCCGTTACTAATTGCTATTGGTTACAAATAACCGTCAAATTTGTTCCGTTGGAGCTACTGTTTTTAATATACAGTTCAGGAGGAGGAACATTAACTGTTTCAGGTTGCATTGATACAGAGATCAGATACAACAGTTGGGGCATTTTCTACAAATTCGAGAGTGCTTCCCACAAGCTGTGTGTGTTGATATACTTGGCAGACACTGCTCAGTTCAAACAAGAGTGTGTGTCTGTGGAGATCGATTTGTTCTCTGTATTGCTGGACACTTGCTGAAATTAGGGAAACACGCACTTTGCTACACTTGACTTTCGTTGAACTCGTAGCGATGGTCACAATGTATGCAGTGTTTTAGGCACAATACTCGGGTGCAATTATATGGTATGTTACATATATTCCTTTGCAGATACATGATACTCTCTGTAGGTCCAAGAATATAGTCTGAGAAGTCTAGCTGCCATAAACGGAGTAATTCTAATACCTAATTAATTGTTCATGTCACGTGTAAGTGTACTGGAGAAAATGGTAGTTACACCGAACCTAAGCCTATTTGTAGGAGTACCATTTACTGTTAGAGCAACTTTAGGGTCACCCATCAGAAAGCACAATGACTTTCAAACTGGTCTAGAGACATGTTATGTGAAACAGGAGTCATTCACAGGTTGCATCTCAATAAAACCCTTAACACATGTCTTCAAACATCGCCATCATAAATGTTTAATAAGCAACGGTTAAACGAATACGGCCTTGCAAAATACATGAAGGATTAACAGCAAAGGAGTTCGTATTGTCATGCATGTCACGTTGAAAATCGTGAACAAAGTAATAACATATGACAGCAGGACACGCAATAATGGTCCATTTGTGTGTAAGCGTGCGTCTTCATCATTTAAAACACACAGTTCATAAATATTTACCTATAGCCGCTTCTGATGAAGACGTTTCATCTCGTTTGGAAACGGTTCTGTCCTATAAAGAACCCAGTCGCTCGGTTCTGTAATATTGACAAACCAAACAAATAGTCAGCGTCAATTGTTTCCTTATCTGATTTTTTTTTAAATGAATTTTCCATTTCCGGAAATCTCGTACATCGTTGCCTCTTTAAAATATATGGTTACAGACCCTTTGATGCTTTTCTGTAATATGTTATTGTGATGTTACTCCTTTCTGATGCCGAGGTGGCATACTGTCAGTATTATGCAACATTTTAGTGAATCTGGTAATGATTCGATTAATGTGGCAACATCCGTTTGATTCACTATCACCGTCTTTCTTGTGCAATTTTTCTGTGATAATTTTTGTTAATTGATTAAATCAGCTGATCCATATAAACCATAAAACATGGACGCATGTTTGTATTGCTTAATTACACTCGTACGAGCAACAGCGTGTAATCATGTTGGTCAAATTGTGATTTTTTTACATCGATAAATGACAGTGAATGTCATGAGCCGATGTTCGGGAGGGTACGAAGCCTGGCTACCCGCTTAACAATACACAATGACTTCGCGAGTTTTCTACAGAAACAATTACATGTAGCTACATATTTTAATTATTTTACATAACCGCTAACTGCAAATATCGCTGTTCAGAAATAGACAAATGAACATTGCTTAATTAACACTAATATCAATAATAATTATGTGTGTGCACATAGTTGGAATTAATCGTAGGTGGATATTAGATACAAGAAATAAGACAGTCTTAGTATGGGTATTGTGTTTGATAACGATCATGCCATTGACAACTGTAACGCTCTCTTGCCACGTATTTATGTTTGTTTGTTTTTATAAAAAAGAATGTATATGACATTGAACATTACTTGGTAAACGCGTGGGAGGATTTGTGTAAATTAATATTGTATTGTATTGTTGATGGACATGATATGATAACCCTTTGTTGTGTAGAACTTGTTTATAACTCATTGTAATGCCAACGGTACTAGATTGTTTATGTTAACGAATTGTATCACCAGTATAGTTAGAAGTTGATATTTTAACGTTTATGATTTCCCCCAATGAGTCGTCGCTACACTGAAATACAAGAAATATGATAATCGTGCTTTGCATGAGCAATATATCACTACATTGCGAGAACGAGCGAACAAACGTGTTACGCATCTCGAGGAGATAAAGAATCACTAACGTACATTGGTGAACGTCACAAACACCAAACCGCACATAAATAAATCCAACACTAGCCTGTTTTATTGTTATATCATAATAATTACACGGCTTGATCTTTCTTGTTAGTATAGACTTAAGATTATATTAATTTATAACCGAAACACTAAGAGAACATACTGCCCCATTTTAAGGACATATTATAGCGTAAAGTTAACTATTATGATGTTTTGCAAATGTTTCGCCTAGTGTGGCTTTAACGGAGGAATATTGCAATAAGTGCATGCTTTCAACAGAAACAGTGGTGTCAGTGTTACGGTCACACAAAACACGTGTTGGCGATCATAACGAGGCAACCGAACGGACACGAGAAACACCTCGCGTACGTAGTTGAGCCCAACTAACTGACCTGCTGTGACCCGGCGTCACTAAGCGACAGGCGCGTCGACCTCAAAGGGCGCAAGGCGGCGACTGACAGACAGGAAACGGCGACACAAAACCCGAGTGGTCGACGTCGGTGACAAGTTGACGTGGGAATGTGCGCGTTAAGGGCCCACCAACCGGCCCACGTTCCGTCAGCGAAACCACAAACATTCGCGCTTCTTCGCTGACCTCCGTATCATCTAGGTCAGAGTTCACAGGTCAATCCGAAACGAGCGAAACTCGGGCGGTCCCGTTTCGACGGAGGGACGTCTTTGTAAACACGGCGCGGGTTACTGGGTTCGATCCGATACTCCGCGGCAATGTTGTGCGGCTCAAAATTTGTTTTGCTTGTAATTTATGGGACGTTACGAAGCGGGCGCTCCCGAGTAGTTATTTGATATTGTTAAATCGTTCCAGTTAAGCAACGGGAAACATTCACAAAGTGGCCCTCCCTACCCGCTATTTCGAATGACCTATTCCGCAATGCGGCACCTACTGGTAAACGATGTAGTAGGGCCGTGAACAACGTTGGCTTTCAGCTCTCTTGAGCTTGTTCGTTGTATTGTTTGCGTTGCCGTTCACGCAGTATTAGTTACTCGAGAAGTTGGTCTATTACTAGGGTTTGGTCGAATTACCTTAGTAGCCTGTTCTTCATCCTCGGAAATTCTCGTTACAAGAATAATATTGTATAATCTTTCAGAGGAATAGCGTGTGTGAGCTCAGATGCACTTCTGCCTAATAACATTGTTTAGTTTTGACGCCACGTCATGTTTTGACAAATCACGGCAAAATTGTTCGTTCTACATTACTTTTGAGTGACACCCAGATCAACAACGCAGCCTGTCACCCGCATAATTACAACATAATTAGATAATACACAGGCGCTAATAGAGCATGACAACTTCCTTAACGTGTTCAAGATCGTGTCTTCGCAGATGATACATAAAAATTAGTCACCTATTGATCAAGTTAATTCCGCAATGTTAGGGGCGCCAAAACGTCAACTGTGCTGCGAATACTAGGCATGGATGATGGATAAGTTAATGGATAGCAGTTATAACTTTAACTTTAGATCTTTAACTATAATAGAGCTAACGTATGGGTGTGTGTACGGAGGTTTGTTTACGTTTGCCTCCTTGACAGTTTGCACCTGGGACGCCAATCTGTCAGGGGAAAAAATAATCTACGATCACTCGGTAGTAGTCTTTATATTTTTTCGAAATTCACTGTTGGCTAAATGTTTTTTTAACGGATTTAGGGTTCGTACCGGACGTTAGACTGACGTAAATCGATTGTTAGTGACGTTATGCGTGGTTCCGAGTCACGCGAGTAAGTGAGCACATTAACGTAACTTATGTTTCGAATTACGTTATAGCAAACGTTGTTTACGAATACTCCGGAAAACCGTTTTGTGTGTGTGCGCGACCGTAACGCCAACCGGAAGATCGGCTTTAAAAAAACTGGCAATCTACACTGGTAGCTGCGCAAAAAACGATGACTGATATTAGGATAGTTCTAATAATAAAATGGGACGTAGCAAAACTAGCTGTTGTAATTTTAGTAATAGTAGTGTTCAACCATATTCTGGTATACAAACCAGGAACTGTGTCGCACTTAGATAATAACGATGTCTAAAGTTATAAAAACATTGCACAAAGGTCGATAAGCGCGAAATGAGTGTTAATAGATATTTTTTCTGAACGAAATATTCGCGTTAACTAGTTTGATATTTCATTAGCATTTATTACCCACTTATTGCTTAACTTTCACAATGCAGCACGAAAGGTTGCCTTATTATTTGTAAATGTTTTCATCAATTCATGGTTATCCTATTTAGTAAACGTAGAACGGCTAAACTGAGAACTGTCGTAACAACTTTAGCATACGGGTTAGAGCCGCATGTTCTAGACGGTTAGACGGTGCGCTCGGAATCCCCAGGAAAAGACCTCACTCTTTTGTGACACAGTTCACAATTTTTACACGAATACATCACAAGTTTAGCGTCCTGAATTTTCATAATTTAAAGCGATTAACTTTATTCATTCTTTGGTGACATAGTTCACAACTTTTACACGTACATCCTAAGTTTAGCGTCGTGAATTTTCCTAATTTAAAGCGATAATAACAGCTTTATTTTAAATGCAGCTTACTCGATGTTTACATTACGTTGCATTCAGAGTTACACTTCCGCATTGTGCTATAATATTTATTTGCGCCAAGAGCGACGCGTGGCGGGCCGCCTGGAACGAACAAAATATTTTGGACCACCTGGGGTTGCTGGGTCACGGAAGTCAGTCGGGTCAATATGGAGATTGATACCTTCCCCACGCCGCAGTCGAGTCAGCCTTGTTGTATTCCGTTCACCAAAACCAAGCCGGGAACTAGGGAGAGGGAGTGGGGTGGTACTTCCGTTGTTACAATTTTTTTTTCTTCCTGAAATGGTATTTATGTAACTTTTTTTATGTCAAGTCGGCCTTATCACCCGCCTGCTCAAGGACGAGGTGACCACTGAACGGGGTTCTAGTGTAGCGTGCTAAAATGATGTCCCCTAGAAGACAAATGTCACAATATACGTTTTGTTGCGCGTGGGAAGAAATGGATCTCATGGCTTGTACATACAAAAATGTATGAATTGCAAAACGAAGGAACATCATTTGTGTTACTCCGTTATATTCTTTACATGGCGCATTAAATAATAATAATTATTATTATAATTATATTATATTTATTATTATTATCCAATGCATGCATAACAGTAAGCTCTTTGCTTTCCACCTAATACTGTAGCCTAACAAATTACTACAATAATAGTATAAACATTTATTTTCGAGAAGACGATAACAGTGCTGGTGGTACTTGTGT
Source organism: Escarpia spicata (assembly GCA_963995525.1). Taxonomy (NCBI): domain Eukaryota; kingdom Metazoa; phylum Annelida; class Polychaeta; order Sabellida; family Siboglinidae; genus Escarpia; species Escarpia spicata. The sequence continues at coordinate 32,129,895 of OZ023218.1, forward strand.
CATATATTGCAATTTGTTAATCAGTTAAAACCGACCCAACAGTGCACGTACAGATTGTAAACTCTCCATTCACACGTTATTAAATCTATGTAGCTGTCGTTCTACCTTTGCATTCGAAATCGCTTCTAAAAATTAATACAATACAATGTACATGCCTTCCTATCCTTGATTTAGTCGCTTTAACAAAACGTTAGCTGCATTGTACGAGTCTGCTAAGATGTTGTGTTTCTGCTAGCGGGTAATTGCTCTGTTCCTTTGGTGACGTCGCCAGCTGCATGTTTCCATAATTGCATTTACATTCATCCGTAAAAAAACGAATCGACTCATTGGACTGCAAATGAACTTCCCAACCCGAGTGATAAAACAACTCGATACGTAACGACAATAAATAACTGTCCTAACAAATCGTTCTTGTTACTCAGAAAGTGTACTGTAATAATAATTATGATTACTGCACAGTTGAGACTACGATAAGTGTCCATGTGTTTTATGGCTACGTCAGCCAAACACCAAAGCGTTATAGCTTTGCTGTGTCTTGAGGCAGTGGCAGAAACAATTAACCAGACGGATCATTTGTGTGAATGATTGATGAGTTCTCCTAATTGATTTAGGCGAAAATGTCTGCTATTTAAATCCGCCAACGCAGTTTTTGCTGGCGACGATAATTTTTTTACAAACAGGGATTGCATGTCCCGGGTGTTAGCGCGTGACCGCGGGCCATATTTGTGTGTTTAGCTCATGTTTATCACTCGTGTATATGGTGGTGTCTGTGCGTGTACGTACAAGTATAAGGAAGTTATACGTACGTGGATTTAAAGATATGGCGCCGCAGTTTGTAATGGAGTTAATAAAAATAATTGACTCATTTAATTTCTAAAATTAATAATAAAGCAATCATGAGCAGTTGTTCGTTTCGGTAATATACCTGTTGTCGTCGATGCCTAATTGGCTAAGTATCGATATGTTCCATTCCACAAAACATGTCGCATGTCGTCAATCTCAAATACTGTTATAATTAAGCATCATAAATATACAAATGCTTATAGCGTTTTCTTCGACTGGTTTTGCCCGGCGCGAATACACGTCTTTGATATCCAGATGTGCAGTACACGCATGCACGTGAATACACGTCTTTGATATCCAGATGTACAGTACACGCATGCACGTGAATACACGTCTTTGATATCCAGATGTGCAGTACACGCATGCGCGTGAATAGTTCAAGTGATATCCGCAGTCGGGTTCATACAAAATAAAAATGTGTTACTATGTTAATGAACATAGGAAAATTGAACATTAATGGGTTAACACATACATCATTTCTTTTTATGAAATAAAGTTTACTCAGCCCGACTCGGCCATAATATTGCCAATAAAGCTTGTTTTGAAACTGAATATTTTGAACATGCTCCGGGGTCGTACCTTCCAAATTGCGAACCTTGTTACGGGCTTACAAAACACAATTTGGCGGGCTGTACACCGTCAACGTAGTTAGTATACTCTTAAGAACATTATATGAATTAATAAATAATAAAACTACGAAGAGATTCCTTCCCTTCCTCCACATACAACCAGTCCGCGACACACACTGTCGACCGCAACGGCTATGCTACTACATTGGTGTCATTCGGGGCGGGGACTGTTCGGCGATGCACCAACAGCTTGTGAACCACTGTAAATCTGTCAACGCCTTATCGGCCTTGTCGGCGGCAAGAGTCGGTCTAGGCACCGGGTGTCCGAGGCGGTCAGGGCGGCTTTCGTTCGACAACTCCGGGTCACCTAAGGACATGGGAAAAGGCGGATTCTCCGTAAAATCGTCCACGCCACGTTCCAGCCGCCTAAATCTGATTCTATGAAAGGACCCCGGCCCCCAGACTGCCGGTGCGCCAGCCAACGCCCTGTCGCAGAAATTTCGTCTTAACATTTCGTTAAAAATCAATGAGGACTGTGTGCATCATTCCACAATAGGTGGCGATGTGTACCATTTGAACATAGTTTCACTTTCCGCGTGCGTTGTGGGAAATGTTGACGCTAAGATTAATGCGCGAACCCAATTCCACACATGGCTGTCTTGAGAAATGTTGCCAGCAGAACAAAATAGCAATTCATATTTGTTTGAAAATAGTATGCATTCGCTATATAAAAATGGTACACAATATAACGCAAATATTATTGTATAATGTATTACGACACTCTTTCGTTTTCGTTGTAGACAAAGACATTAGCTTGCGACACATTCAACATTGTTTTTGTTTTCAATTGAACGACACGTCGGACAAAATAATATCAGTTTTATTTAGGCCTTTGTAATGAACACGCACGTTTACTGAATGGTGCATTTCATGACATATACTTACATCAGTTAAACTTAGGTTATTCAAACATGTTTTTTTATAGGAAAATAATGACTAATCCCAAACCGGGACTACTTTAATGCGCGTACCAATCCCAAGCGATCCACACCCGGCACAGAATGTCTACTTGTCATGGGTGATTGGATCCCTCGGGCAGTTTGGGCACTCACGGGACAACGGCCGGAGAATTTACATTGTATATGTTCTAACCGCAGACATTGCGGTCGTTTTAAATTTACGTGAGTTGAATGCTTAATACAACGTGTTGGTGTGGTGAGAAATTGCATACGCCATCGTTTGATAAAAACCGTTCGTGATTTATGTCTGGTTTGGGTCTTGTCCAAGGGGATCGTATTTTTAATATCCACAAAAATTTACTTCAGTGGCTTACAGTTACATTAAAACCAACTGTTCTGAGTAGTATTAAAACAAAAATGAACATTATCGGGAACAAAACGAATCATCTTGATTGCTGTGATTTGGTGTTTGTTTCGCTAGGTTAATGAGGTTATAGGACATATACGCAAATATATAAAACGATGATATACAATTTATATGGCAGATCTATCACTACGAGTTGTTGTGACTGAAATTATTTGAAAAATCCGTGACCAGAGAAATGTGCTAGACTAGACCGTGTAGCTGTAGGCCTCATTATGCCTTTCGGTTTTGACGTTGGCTTTGTGCTTTTATTTTATAAAATGTAACTGTTAAACGAATAATAATAATCTATCTACAGGTATAGGTGTTCAGTAAATATTAATTATTAAGATTAAGTCAAGTCAATATACAATTGTTAAATGGTAATATCGTTGGAGTTGGTACAAAATTAGTAGTACCGTGTACGGCTGATGTAAATGTGTTATGAGTCATACCCGAACGCCACTATTCGAACTATGACTTAAATTTTACAAACCATACATTTGGTATAACGAAACACAAGTTTGCAATTTAGTTGTCTGTACTTAGTTGCCGCAACAAACACGTGGAATTCACTACCTGTCAGCATTAAATCAGCAGGCAGGAAACAGTATAGTAGTAATAGTATAATTTTGCCTTCAACTGAAGATTTCTGTTTGTAGCATTGCTTATCATGTTTAAATAATAGGCTTCTTAGCGCATCCATCTCTTTTCGACTTTCGCAATCAATACCGTTCTTGAGAATGCATAATCCGTTCGTTTTATGCACCTGTAAGCTGGGTGCGGAGGATATTGACGCGCATCAGTCTTTTATATAATAATAATAATTATTATTATTATTAGCTGTATATCAATACACTTACTTTGGATTGCTTTAAGTGTACAGTATCTCCTCCGAGGCGGCGATATTCACTCGCCTCCGTCTAGGTGCATTCGCTTCCTTGGACCATTTAACTCTGATCTACCAATTAGGCTGCGAATAGGCGATGCATTAAAAGCACCATGGTACTGGTATAGAGTGTTAAACATTTTCAGTGAACAAATTGAGTGGTCAGCCATTCCCCAGGTAGCGCAAATGTGAAGTGAATTTCGATTTATCAGGAAGTGATTATCTGCTGCATGCAGTGCCGTAATTGGCGAAGCAGAAGTATATTAACTGATGACGGGAAGGAGGTTACGTTCAAAATATTGTGATTATCCCTGCACTTGGCTTGTTGCGGTCGGTGTAAGCTAGTTAGTGTTATAATAGTGCTTCAACTCGAACTTTACGCAGTGTTTTAAGTAACATATTGTCATTCATCTAACTAATCAACTTATTTATTTGTTACGACTCACTTATTATTATTTCTGCATTACTTGTATCACAAATTATTCCACTAGTTTGCATATACACATATATACATGCATGCATATGTGCATATATACATGTATATATGCCACGTTTTAGCAAATTTATGACTTATTATCATCTATGTAACTAATTTTAGTACTTAGTATTTCATGTATTTTAGCAATTCCGAGTGGATTTTTCTACATTTACGCCGCTTTATAAGTTTCCATATTATTATTGTGTTTGCAGTCGGTAATCCAGATGAAGGGCTTCCGGAGTCTATCCGAAGACGAGGAGGTGGAGTTTGAGAGTCAGCCCTCGGACAAGGGTGTCGAGGCGACGTTCGTGAGCGGGGTGGGAGGACGAGATTGCCGGGGGAGCGAACGACGGCCAGCCTCCAGGAAGAAGTACAAGAAAATCAGGTGAGTTATACACCTGCCTGACTGGACACGTCTGTGTGTGTGTGTGTGTGTGAAATGACGGACACATCTGCGAAAGGTTTCGTGGGGAATGGACTGGCGGGTGAACGCAGTTCGTAGTGATCAGCGCCGGTGTACTAAAAGGACGTAGTCTGTTCATAGTGTTTCATTTAGTAATTTATATAGTGTTCTTAAGACTATACTAACTCTGTTGAAGGTATAACACCCGTCAAAGTCTGTTTAAAAATAATAATAAGGTAACTTCTTTTGTGCCTAACTCCTCGGAAACCAAGCTCAGTGGCGCATAAATACAAAAGGATTAGTTAATCTAAGAATCGATAAGCCGTATTAAAGTCGTCAACATATTAATCGATACGCCAGGGAGCTAAGGTGGATACGCAGTGTTGTAAAGATTATAATCAGGCCGATAAACAATGTTCGGAATTCATACATTGCGCTCGCGAAATGGTCAAAATTTGTAAACAAAACATTCGGTTTGCGAACAGTCGCTAACGGCACATATTGCTTATTAGCGCGTCATTTGAAGAAGGCTCGTTTCGATAATTCTGACCATATTGGGACATGGTACAAATAGTTTAGTGACCTACTTGCTAATAATTCACTAATGGAACAGAAGGCATCCCTTTAAAACAGACGCAATTAACGTTGACACACGTTGATAATGTGTCTCTTACATGTTTCGATGAGGACAATTTAATTGGTAGTGTGATTTACTCAAAAGATATCCAGTATAGCACACGACGTGTTAGCGCGTGAGCGTACGGAAACAATCGACGTCATTATATAGCGATATATTGTATTTGCAAGAGCGACGCAGCGTAAGGAAGTTGTCGGAATTTGCTCACTGGGTCTTTGGTTGGATTTTGTACCGCAGCGTTAGCGACGCGGGGGGCGGAAAAGGACGACAAGTGATTGTTGTGCGAGAGCAGCTGAGCACAAGTTCACGCACAACTACAGCGGAGCAACACGCGGCAGGAAGCCGACAAACGAATACATTATTTATGCAATCCACATTCTACAGCGCCGCAATTAACTGAACGTTGTGCGTGTTTGTTTATTATATAACATTGGGCAACGAATGATGACGAAGTGCATAATAGTGAAACAGAACGTTTGTTCGTGGACAAACCTATGCATACCACGGACATGTCGCCAGTTCTTCGGTCTGAATCGCCCGCCACCTTGACAACTTTGGCTGTGAATAGAAGTGGACACAGCCCCCTCCCCCACAGCGAAAGGAGGAATGAGATTGAGTGAATGCCAGTTATTTAAGTGACCACCGAAAGATCGAGGGGAATGAATGAATGAGAACCACGACGCCATTGTAACCATGACCGCCGCCGCAAGATTTTGCTGTGTTATTATCTGACATTTTATTGGCGTATACAATTAATCCAAAACAGTGTATCACAAATTCCTCTTCGGATTGGTTCATTGGCCATCTGCTATGCGACATCGTTGCGGGTCTAAACGGAACGTTTTCTAAACATCGAGGTGTCGCTCTAAGTTTGTTCGCCTCACAACTGGTCATGTTTCACCGCCCACAAAACACACCCGGCACACACTGAGGTGTTACAGCCCTCACCTGCGACACGGCGAACTGCAGCGGTAGGCCAGTAGACTGGTCGCTCAGTCCACTGCTAGTGCCGACGGTCATCAACATGTATTTTATTCAGGCATTGTTGACAACGGATTGTAATGCGTACTGTGTACACCACCGAACAAGTGACAGAACAACTAACAGTATAATGTGTGGATGCTACATCAACGATGGTCGTTACATCAACCAGGTGTTGACTTGCGCATTGAGGAAGTCAAGCAGATGGCGACAGTAGCTTGCTGCTTGGAGAACTTATTATTACATAGTAATAATACTAATAATAAAATGTAGAGTAGAAAAGTGTTGACTAACTTGAAGACATTGCCCAATTGAGACATAACTCATCCATCATACGGCAAGCTTGGCGTTCACAGGCCACATTCTTTGAAAACTTCTCTAATATCAAGTATTTGTCCTCCGCAAACGCCTATCGTGTTGTATAGCTAGTCGTTCCGCCACATTCCAGTCGTCAAATAGGACAGTGTGTTGACATGTGATGTTATCCTACTAAGTATCCTTCCCTCTCCCTTCCATCCCTCCCCCTCCCTTATGGGTCCAAGTATCACATCATTCCTAGTTGTGGGCACGCATCACCTCGGCCGAGTTAGTGCCACAGAGAAAGAAGCACGAGGATGACGAGTTATGAAACTTGACAAATTACAAGTACGCATTGTACACGTGTGTTTGTAGGCTGACTATTAGTGGAGATTTGTTATTATCTTCTATGGTATATCCATTACGCGAATTATGAAGTGAATGATAGAAGGCAGCCGTTTAACAACTATACTACACACAAACAATGTTGAATAACAACTATATTACACACAAACAATATTGAATAACAACTATATTACACACAAAACAATATTGAATAACAACTATATAAAACACAAACAATATTTAATAACAACTATATTACACACGGACAATATTGAATAACAACTGAATTACACACAAACAGTATTGAATAACAACTATATTACACACAAACAATATTGAATAATAACTATATTACACACGAACAATATTGAATAACAACTGTATTACATACAAACAATATTGAATAACAACTGTATTACATACAAACACTATTGAATAACAACTGTATTACATACAAACAATATTGAATAAGAGCCACTCACACGTGTTTCTCGCATCAACTAGAACGTATGGACACATCCGAATATGTGAATTGGTTGGATTTGGAACAAATGACATTCGACGAAATTATCGCTCTCAGGCATAACAAATACGTAACAGAAAATTAATACAACAAAATTAAAATATTTTGCCTAGATCTACCTAATGGCGAAGATTTGTTGTCTGCACATGACTCGACTATTATATGACTTTATCTTATGCATATTAGGATCTACCAAGTTTTATGAGTTGATCGAAATCGTAAGTCAGCAATATGCACCATGGAAACGTGTGACACCAATAGAAAACGAGTTTCCCTTATACATGGAAGTTGACAGCGCTTGTTTCTTTATTTATTTTCTTCATTAATCACAGTATTAATGTTCATAAGTGTTACGCATATAGTTATAATTTTATTTTTATTTGTGTGAAACTTCGATATGTCAATATTTATTATTTCGCTAAGCTACTAACAAAATCATCACGTTCTGTCATGATTTTATTCATTCTCCCTGTCAAACGTAATATAAAACCGCCTGGATATGTTTACATAGTGTGTACATGAGATCGTACCGTCATTGACACAATGTCACGTGTTATGCTTCCAAACAGCCACAAAACTATTAGCTTTCAATAGAGCATACGTTTTATTGTCTTCAAATATGCAAATTTCTCTTACCAAAACAGTTTTATGTGAACAGAAAGTGAGGATCATTTCAACATCACAAGGCATTTTATTCGCCTGTACCCTGAAGTAAATTAGTTGTCTATCTCCAATTGGAAGACCGGATATAACGGCGACGACAACACGGCGTGCTACCAACTCGGCATCCAATGAACTCGCCCAGTGAGACGTTCCGAGCGCCGCTTGTTTACGAGTTTCGGCTTCTTGTGCCCGTGCGTGTGACCGCCAACGCCGCTCTGCAGTCGCCTCGCTGTCGTGACACGCCCGCACGTAGTAATACGAGCCCTCAGTGCAAGACCGCGTTACTGAATGAACGAGCCACCCTACTCGCCTCGGACCCTAGCCGTGGCCCGCGCCGCCTACAATTGGCGTATCGGAATGCGTCGAGTGCGCCAGTCACTATGGCAGTTGGCCAAGCGCTGTGAAGGCTTCTACCGCGCCGCGCTCTCGTAAATAACCCCTCGCGGAAGGGTGGGTGGTACGACGACCACGATACGTGACGGCGAATGGGGGTGGGGGGGGGGGGGCAGTGACATGAAATAATACTAATTCACTCAAGTCATTCGTTTAATATTCGCGAATAAAATTGCAGTTTTTGGCAGGTAAATGTTAAATACAATAACGGGGATCATAGTAATAAGAAAGGCATACATAAATGAAGTATGAGTACAGTAATTATATGGAATAATACTAAATCATATGTCTTATATTCGCGAATAAAATTGCAGTTATTGGCTTGTAAATGCCAAATACACGAAAGGGTATAATGGTAAGAAGGCCATAGATAAACTAGAAAGAGTACAACAATGATACGAAATAATACTAAACCAATCATCCGTTTAATATTCGCGAATAAGATTGCAGTTATTGGCATGTAATTGTCAAATACAAGAACGGAAACCATAATCGTAAGGTCATAGATAAATTAGAGAGAATACAACAAATATCCACATAACTGTATAACAATACATAAATGGAACACATTATGTAATTCCTGTGTGTGCAAGCAATACATTGTTAGGATTACAATTAATACGAAAAACTGTATTTTGGAAAGACAGTTCTTCCTATGGAGACATAGGGAGATTGCTCCTTTGGATGACAATCTTGTTCATTTATTAGTAATTATATTGTTCACATTTGTTTCATCGTAGGAAAATGCGTCGTCTTAATGAATGAATAAAATTAAACCAGCACACTGTTCGGTTCTGCACAGTTGCCGAGAGAAAGCAGCCACACATCACTCACTCGTGGATGTACATCAATGGTGCGAGTTTATTTTAAGACGATTAAGTGTATGCAGATGTGCAAGTCAGGTCAATGGTGTGACAGTAATTAATTGAATGTAAAGTTATAAATCACCAGTCGATGTAATAATATTATTTGTTGTACACAGTATCTGTCGTGTTCTCCCCCGAAAATTAATATACGAACTTAAATAAGAGAGTGTCATTTACGGATACTGCGCCGTGTCGTTTACAACACACTGACCTCAAACACGGTTAAACATTCTCATCCTAATAATAAAAACACATTAATCTAGACTTGCCGTTAAAATCGATATTGCATCATATTTAAAAAACAATCAAGTCGATATTGCGTCATATTACACAAAATCGATTGTGATACAACACTCGCACTCTCAAGTGCCAAACGATTTCCAAGTCACAACTTGTCCAATCAACTCTACATATTTGTATCCGGATTAATTTCTCATTGTGCAGATTTAGCGATGCGAGGTCAAAGATTACGGGGCGCCACTGTGACAACATTGTCAAATTCCATCGCCTTTCATCTGGGCACGTTGACGCTAAACAGCTTCACGAAGTACGCTCGTAGGCGACAATATCCGCGATTTGTTTACCCACGCCGGACGGCCATTTTGTCGCTTATGTTTCCAATAATAATTAAGCCATTATAAGCTTGAGATGACGTATCAACGGTTATATGTTGCGAATTATGGTTCTACGAAGTTTACATCGTATTAAATAGCATTGGATATAGTTTGAAAACACTATGTTAGTTTGATGTTTTATGATAATCTTTATCTGATAGACTGGTGATATGTTATAAATAGCGTACGACGTCGCCGTAGTAAACCTACTAAATACGTTTCAATTTCTGCAACACCATTACATTTCTTGAGTGATGGTTCTTTTGATAACATTTAAGGCTACCGTCCTAACATGTCTACATAAAAAGTAAGTCTCATAATCGGTAAAATCAACCATGTATAAGACCTAAATAAACATACAATGTGCAAAAATGCGCGTTCTTTTATGGAACTAATAGTGTGCGTAATATAAATCAGTGATCGTATTCACGGCAAGATAATTCGTTAACAGTTTTGCAAATGGCGACCTGATTAGACCGGTCGGTTATTCAGGTATATCCTTCCGCTGTGTCCATCGATACAGTCGCATCTATTATAGACCGTCTGCCTGGCAGAAATAGATGCGGCCTCGACGGCCAGTCGGTAACGCTCTCTCGCCGACCCACGATAATGACGCGCATCCAACAATTACGCAACGCAGCGGCTGTTTCCGTGTTTGACCGGCGCCTGACCCCCACTGAGGCCTTGACCTAATGCCGTACCCTGGCGAAAATCTCCATTGTTCGTAAGCCAAACACGACGCCAGCAAGAGGCTATACATGACATATTGAAAACGTGTTTTCGAGGCTATATGGAACGTTAAAATTAAATAAAAACATGAACTAAACTTGTATTTTATGTCGATAATGATTGCTACCTGTATATCACTTTAAAAACTTGACAATAACCATGTATGCATACCATGTGTAATTTTTAGACAATCATAACATCACGCGACTTCGTTCGTTCGTTCGTTCGTTCGTTGGCTAGACGGCCAATCATCAATTAGTTCTCCTCGTTGCTCTTCACTACTTAACTTGCTCATAATACATTATTTGAAGCACATTATATTGTGTCTTTGTGACAATATGCAGATTATAAGTCACTGATTACACGTGAAGAGTGGGAAGCGGCGTACAGTTTTTCCCGCGCAAATGTGCGGGTTAGATCTGTGCCGATATGCCTAATTGTCATTAACCAAGACGGCATAGTTAGATTTGTGCAGATCAGATCGTCTCTCGGGCAATCGCGAGAGAGGAATCCGCTTTGCTTGGTTCTGCATGGACACCAAACTGTTGTATTAATGCTCCAACATTGAGATACGAACAACTTGTATACGTTTATACTACCTAAATTACACTTATACCATAGACAAACCTAATTGATATATATATTTTTGAGATTTTGAAATACAAAATCATCAGCGAGTTGTTTGAGCATAGTTTGTTAAGAATTCCAGGAATACATCAACACAAATGTACACATAAAAACAACATAACTTACATATTAGATAGGTGCTGTCAGCCAACAAAAGGCGGTAAAATGTTGTGCAATAATAAAACCACCACGTAGACAAGCCCAAAAATAATAATACGTGTGTCATAATTTCTCTTGTAGTTGTAATTCTACTTATGAATAGCGAATTTCGATAAAAAGCCTAGTGCCTACTACTATATTTTGTAAGGTCATCACTGCTATATTCATACCACAATAACTAGCGACCAGAAGAAGATATCCCCGTCTTAGCATTACGTACTGTTTGGGTATGCAACGTCACTTAGCAAGCCGAAATCAAGGATACACATTAATTTTGTAGATTTAAAAAATCGCTGAAACAAAAACGGTCACATGATGCTTTATTGTACGTTGTTAACAGGCATTGCACTAAGGAAACGGTCTATATTGTCTGAAGTAAACAACTAATTTGTCACAACCAACCATGTTTGTAAGGTGCGTGACGATGTAATCGACTCAACACAGCGCAGCGCGCCAGTGCGCGGCTGGTGAGCATGCACATAGTGCTGCCATCTAGCAGACAATGTTGTTTAAATTTCATGTCGCTACGTTGCTCCATTTCCCTCGTCTCTATGGATGGCAGTGGTGGATATTTGTGTATGAACCGGCTTTGCGCAATAATTGCAGCGTGGCTGAAAACTTCGTAGAGAAGTTGAGATGGTGTTCGATTGAACAGGTTTGCTAGTATAGTTAATAATTTATTGACAGTTGTTATTTTATTTTCATGTGTTAAAACATGTGTTATTTTATCTTTAGTCTCTGGTTCTACAGCACGTGTTATTTTATCATGTATGACTTTATCTTCAAAAAGTGGTACTTTATCTTCATTTGCTACAACAGGTGTTATTTTGTGTTGACGTGCTACAACAGTTGTTATCTTCAGATGCTGTAACAATTAATATTTTGTCTTCAGGTGCTACAACTGCGGCGACTTCGGCAGTCACATTGCGGCTAAGTGTCCCCATGGACCTCTACCGAAACGCTGTCACTTCTGCAAGGGGGAGGATCACCTCATCGCCGACTGCCCGACGCGCAAAACAGACCAACGGGACACGGACACTGAAAACGGGGAAAACGGGAGTTCACCAGGTGGCGACTCAGGCGGATCGCCACCTGGCGAACACGACAGGAAGTCGAAAGAGGGCAGCAACGATCGGGAGAACGGGCAATCTTGACGACGGCCGGCGCGCTAATGCAATGGGATCACCTCTGCTCGCCGCTTCAACGGACGCCGGCTAGGTGAACGCACACGCTGTCGGGTATGGGGCAGCGTGGTCAGCGCCGTCCACAGGCTGCGTGTCCACGCAACGAACACGGCACGGTGACGCGGCGTGTATCTCCCGGATTTGACGTCGCGCATGTGCGCATCGGTCTGCGTGAAGGAGTTTATGACGTATGTGTGTGTGTGTGCGCGTGTATGTGTGTGTGTGCGTCGACGTAGCGCTACGTTTCCGGCAGACGACAGGCTGGCGGGCGGTACGAATTTAACCAAGTGTAACGAAGAACGTGCGTGCGTGCGTGCGTGCGTGCGTGCGTGTGCCGTAGTCAGCATTTCCAGATGACGGGTAACAAATGACTATTGTTGTTGTTGACTTGTTGACGTTTCATTGTCGATGTCAACCGGTCGCTCACTGTCTCGTGCTCCGCGCCGCTGCCAATTGACGAATGCTGAGATGACTTTATTTTTGCGCCGTCGCCGCGACTCTACCTCAGTTTTTTTTCTAAAGATTTACTCGTCGTTAATGTCGACTCATTATAATGTCGGTGCTGTTTGTTGTAATATACCTACCACGTGATCTCACCGTTGGTGCTCCTACCCCCTCCGCCATAGCTATGGCTGGCAATGCGGTCTCTACTCAGTATTAGCTCAGCCAGAAGATGATCACAACTATCAGGAAACAAAATTTATCAAACGGTTTTATACTCGAAATGTTGGCACTATCTTTTAGAACTGTATACTGGGATTTAATATAATTGTGTAACACATATTTGGGAAAATCGTGAGAATATTACACATATGTTGGCATAATCCATTACGACAACAAACTGATATATCTGAATATGTTGTTGTAGAAATTAACGGTTCGTTTAAGACATAATTACACGCCAATAACAGTTATATCGATAGGTGGCACTCGTTTCTGTCACAACGAACGGGCGCTAAATCAGCAGCAGGGATTATTTTGCTATATTATACGTATTAGCCTCGACCATTTTGTTTGTACTGACAACCCGGGTGACTACGATCACCTAAGTGAACATGTCAGACGACCAGGTCTTATCACAGGGTCCGTCTTGCATCCATTTTCATTTCCTAGTGTACGTTTGCAGCTGTTGCAGTGGATCGTCTCGTAAGTTAGCAAAGTCAAAAAGTGGAATATTTACTATTGAGTCCATTAGCGATTACGTCACATCCGGTCTCGTATCCTAGCAACAATCCTTGGCAGGCTATACACAACAACTGCAAGTAGGCGCGTTGGCGTCTATTACAATCAAACGAGGGAAACAGTCCACTAGTTTTTCAGCTGCACATCTTTGCCCGCTCACCTTAAGAATATTATTGTCAGGCGTTACAGATGTCACTATCCATCAAAATACTGCTGCATCGTTTCGGTTCCATGATAAACAATACACAATATTCGATTGTGTATAGCCAAGATGGCGGACCACCTTGACGACTGGATATCAAATAAGGGCAATGACGTACGACTAATGGACTCAATTGACTCAAACCCGCACCCACGAGTACGTGGTGTTGGACCGAAGCTTTAGCAATATCCAATATGTCTTCCGTCACTACATCCAATAGCCGTCTGATTGCACTAACGTGTCATGATTGCCAAGACATTACCCACCGCGCTGTTCGGTTCCAATAATATAAATGGTGGCGTCTATGTGCATTAGTATACGTTCTTATCGATAGGTGGCACCACTGTAACGATTTATTTTCTCCGCGATACTTGGTGACGACCAAAACGGCACTCTAGATGCTATTCGTTTTTTGACTTTGCGTACTTATGCAACTACCCATCATGTGACTGTAATCGTATGCACGATTACGAACAGTGATCAGCATGGATGTGTGTATCCATTGGTAGTCAATGTACCGTGGGAATCACTCAGGTATACAATGTTATTGTACGACACAACGATAACGATGGTGACCTAGTCAGCGAACTTGTCGCTCGGTATCGCTATAGAAATTTCAGTGAGACTTAATCATTGCAATGCAAACGACACCTTGGCAGTGTGTTGGTCGCCAACATATATGTGCGGACATGTTTGTCATTAAGTTATGGTGTTGTTATGATATCGTTGCTTACATGTTCATAGTTTTTATTGGAAGTCAATGTGTTTACCACAGTTTGTCGATGGAAAGTCATTGCTGGATAAGAAGAAAAATGTATGTTATATAAAACGGAGAAAATATGAGAAATGTCATAGTTATCATTATTTCAATTGCTAATGAGCACAAATTGTTGTTGGTTAAGTTAATCGTTCATGAGATTAATTAAATTGCATACATTATTTAATTAATTTAGGCGTACAATAGTCAGCGTTGTAGTCCATTTATTTTCAAAGAAACGAACTCCGTTTATTTTAGTTCATAAAATTATTAAATTCCTTTATATTTTTCAAATCAGGTATAATTGTCGATGTATCGCGTCTTTATATAAACTATCTATAATTGAAGACGGCACACTGATGTCCCAGGGGCCGACAAACGGTGACACTGCTATCATACATGATGAGAAAATCACATAGGTATCAACTTTTGTTGGACGAAAACTACATAAACTATACTTAAGTCCCATAGGCGTGGGTTGTTGACATTGTCCTGCCGATATACGTGTTTTCTTATATGATTTTTTTATATTTTTTACTGTGTCATTAAACGGAACTTGTTTGCGTCTGCCGTGTACATTTCCTGGGCGTATGCGCAGTGTACACGGGACTTCCGAATGTGTCATCGTGTGAATATATCCTATTTGTGTTTAAAATCAACATTGTTCACGTTTCAGTTTTACGTTAACAACAAGCCAGAATGAATCCACTAGCCAAGTTAAACTTATTTTATCGGAAACAATACAAATCCAAAATCAAAATTCTACAACAGATAACAGAAAATTGAAACGTCTAAACAATTTCTACAACTCCGGACAGAGCTTCAGACAAGGCTATCGATGGAAGTGCAATAGAACAGAGACTCGTCCAGGATACACAAACGCCATGACGGTCTTCGTGTGACGTCAGCTCAGGGACGGGGATATCGCCCCCGGGTATATATCAGGTGGTATTTCGAGTGTACAACATAAACAGGGTCGTCATGATGCGGGTGTAACAAACATGGCGTTTCCGATCAGGTGACACGGAAAGTGAATATGGCACCAATCGAGATGGATGGTGCACAAGAACGAATGTCCAACTTGACATAACGGTATCTTAGTGTTTTGTATCAGTTTAATGTGACAAAAACAAGAAAATCACGTGGAAACGTCTTAACTTTCGGTTTACGCTGTTCCTTGCGTGGATTGGTACGTCGCTGTTCCTTGCGTGAATTTGTACGTGGTTTTATCACCGTGGCCATTACTCGGACAAACTAGTTGCAGTTGTGTTGATCCCGTCACTAAGCTGATTTGTGTATAGTTTGATTTGTTGATTATTCTATAGGCCGATCTGGTTGAATGTTTCCTGAGGAGTTTCGAATCTTTTGGAGGTACGCCATAATGTGGCTCTTAGACTAACGTGTTGGTATTCTCTTCGTGGACGGGACACTGTTGTTAGCGGGGTTAGACGATTAAAACAGTAGATTTTATACATACGATTGGCGTCTTTTGTTTATTATGACCATATTTACTATACAGTTAGGCGACCGCCCATAAGTAAGACGTATTGTGTCAAACAATAGTGTACCTGATAAGCGTACACCTGTGCATGACACAACACACCAAGCGCACACAGACACCACATGACACAACACACCAAACGCACACAGACACCACATGACACACACACTCTCTCTCTCTCTCTCTCTCTCGCTCTCGCTCTCGCTCTCGCTCTCGCTCTCTCTCTCTCGCTCTCTCTCTCTACCGCAGGACCCACAATTTCATCCATCTTTGCATATCCTTCTACTGCATTTGACATATTTTGTTCTTTGTTTTCACTTTGGCTTAGCAGTGCCTTGAAATACTCCCCCGGATCTGTAGCACATCCTCCCCGTCTGTATCTAGCTTTCCGTTTTTGTCTTTGATCACTGTTTCAGCTTTTACATCAGCTGTCCTCATCCCTCCCTCGAGCCATCTCATAGATCATCTTCTTTCCACTATCCGTATCTAACTTTTTGTACAGCAGAGAGGTGGTAGTTGACTACACTACCCCTGACAAATATCCTGTATCCAGTGTATGGACTGTATCGGTTGTACTTTTTCCTAGTAATTGACTCCGCCGGACGTGACTACACCACTCTTGAAAACATAGCAGACGCCGCGCCCCATATCATAGACAAAGGGCGACTCCAAGGAATCTCAATATTCCCTGGATTATTCGCTCGCTCGCCCATTCTCACGAACGGCTGAGCATTCAAATCATTACTTCTGCTTTCCGACCATTACATGTAATATCAGCCACAGTTGCTTTGCCAAAAGACAAACATACGAATCATGAAAGGCAAATAGTACATTGGTTCAGCGTTTTAGCAAGACGATATACCAGGAGATATTGAGACTGATGTAATCAGTAACGCCACTTGCGCGCAGTGATGTCTCTCTTTCCACTGCCCACAGCTCCTTTAGCCGCATTCTTCTGTCCATACGCGCTGTATAGCCATATCCGGTTATCCGCCATTGCCGTGATCACATATTTCTATTTCCACACCTCTCCCCTTTCTCCAATTCCTTTCGCTACTTCTCCACCCCACAATGTCTGGTGTTTACTAATCGAAGAAGCTCCTTTCTTACCAGATGTTCTGGTGGTCCAATGAAAACAGCGTTAAAGTGTTTCCATGCTTCTTCAATGCTCGTATTGCTGGTCGTAGTTTCGCATACCCTGATGTCACTCTATCTTTGTACACACCAGCTGTTTCCCGTGCCATTCCCACCATTTAATGGATCATCTTACTTCTATCCTCTCTCCTCTTCAGCATACGCACAACAAAAACTAGGGGTTTATGTTGCGTACTCGCATGTTCACCAGCGATGACCTTACATTCTTTCACCTGTCACTTCTGCTGCCCCCTCATTACCATCAAATCTAATTTTGTCTTATGGTGACCAGTTGGAAAATGTATGCATAATTATGTCCACGGGAGTCTGCCACATTCATTATCGGATATTTTACATTTACCTATAACATTCACTTTTACAAAACAAGAAAAACCTGTAATATTTAACAAGATTTAACAAGATTGCCATCCAGAAAATTAACTCTAGATGGCAGGTGGACAAGGAAGCCTTTCGGCTTATCGAGAGTCCAATAATTTTTATCTACGTGTATTCCGCCCTTTTAAGGTATGTGTCAATTTAATTTTTAAACATATTCACACTACTAGCACCAACACAATCAGGAGATAATCTGTTCCATTCATTTACAGTCCTTTGTGAGAATGAGAACTTTCTTATACCTAATCTACACTGCTCCTTTACTAATGTAACTTCATGTCCTCTGGTCCTTCTATCTTTCTTAACTGAGAAAAAAATATTTCTATCAATATTTTCGTAACCATTCAATATTTTAAACACTGCTATCTGATCTCCTCTCAATCTCCTGGTCTCCAGTGTTGTTAAACCACATTTTTAGGCGTATTTCGTAACTAAGATCCCCCAATTTAGGTATCATTTTAGTTACTCTCCTCTGTAGTCTGTCTAGCATATCTATGTCCTTCCTGCGATATGGCCTCCACGCTTGAATACAATATTCTAAATGAGGCCTAACTATTGTTTTGTACAGTGGTATTATTAGCTCTTTTTCCTTATACGTTATGTTTCGCCTAATTAATCCAAGGATTTGATTTCCCTTTGAAGCAGCAATACCGCACTGCTCTGAAACCTTCATATCAGCACTAATGGTTAACCCTATGTCCTTTTCTTTAACAGTAGTACTTAGTACAAAACCTCCCATTGTATATTGTACATCTTCGTTCCCATGTCCTGTGTGGAGGCATTTACATTTCCCAAAATTGAACAACATTTGCCATTTTCAGACCATTAATTTTTATCAACCTGTCAAGATCATCTTGTAAATGTTGTTCATCTCCATCACTTTTAATCCTTCTAAACAATTTTGTATCATCTGCAAATTTCAACACCTTACTTGTTATATCGTCATCCAAATCATTGATATATACGTCCTATCATCAGTTCTACCCAAAGATCTTCGAACAGTTTGCGATGTAAAGGTCCGATGATCTGGAATACAATTCCAACTGTTAGACAAAATAAACCCAATTTAAATAGTTTTATATTATCATTAAAGGCAAATGTTGTAAGGAGGTATGGTGTTCTAGTTTAATTTTTATTAAATTAGAAAACAAAATTAATTACGTTTAATGTGTTTGATAAATAATATAAATATAATGTTATTCTTCTTAGGCGTTATACCATTGCTAAAGCTTGGCATAACCACATGGTTTTTTTCGCAAGACTATTTATGTGAACATTTATCATCTAATATTAATGTTATTACATTTACATATATGTTCTATTGATTATAGCAACGTAACCAACACACTACACGTGAAATCATTGTTAATAATAGTTATTTTGGGGATGACGGCGACTAGTTTACTTAATCATTATCATCTTATATTGGAATAATTAAAACAAACTGGTTACAGCCTTAATTAGCTCCGATGTCAACCTGGAATTGTATATCATTTTGTCAATTGTTTTACGGATTGTTTATATTTGTATGTATGATTTATACAATTCCAAATAAAACCTACTACTACTACTACTATTACCTCTCCTATCAGACACTTTGTGACTTTCCCAGCTCATTTCGCATCACCAACTTTACTAACTCCCGGCCCTCTGGATTTCTTGTACCGCATTTGAATCCCTCGACTGTAATTTAATCTAAAACTCGTTAAAGGTCATATCCTGGGATAAAATGGCGTCATCTGGTGAGTTGCTCACCTGTCAATTCGCCACGTGTCTACCTGTCTATGACAGGTAGAAAAACATATTGGTTACACTAAGTAAATCATTCTAAAAAAACGAGCGGCGGTGTTTAGCGAAAACAGAAATCCTGTGGGACAGGGAGATTTTTCGGGCGTTTGTTGTTGATTAAGACTCGGTATTGATTCATAAAAGTAAAATACATATGTGCATTATCTATGGGATTAGTGTATTAGTGTGATTATAGGTGGGTCCAGCGGTACTCATCTTAGATATAATATTATTTTAAATATCATAAAAATAGTCAATTTTGCACGGCTCCACGTTAGGCATTGTTATGCGCATAAAGTTTGTGCAGAATCAGTTGTAATTTGTGACAAAAACTAACTAGAAACACCGTAGTTTTGCTGTTTAGCAACTAACCTCAAAACATCTTTTTATGACATGTTAGGTCCATTTTCACCTTATGCTCTTGTACTGTGGGCTACAGTAGATGCTCGCTGTAGGGAAGATGGCGAGGAATTGCCAAATTGTTCCATGGACATAATATTTACATGACAGAACGGGGATGTCACACTTTGTCATGCTCCGTTCATAACAAGAGGCCGCTGTATTCAACAATTCGCAGTTACCAACTTACAAAGATCAAACTGATTACATTGTTTCGCAGATTTTGCAAAAACTCTACATTCGTTTATTAAACCAACATCGAAACGTTGCGACAGCTTCATACACACACAGAATCGGAACAAAACTACCACTTACAAAAGTGTAGGATTGTCATGTTTTTTCCACCATATTCATATCATACTGGCTATGCAATATTTTCCTTATATTATATACAGAATATGTTACATACATGTACTAAATAGTATGTAACACCAATATACCAATACGCAGACCAGCAGTTACGTTTCAAGACTGAAAATTACAC
>OZ023218.1:32150499-32313080 GCA_963995525.1 Escarpia spicata
GAATAAAACCTCAAATTAAATCTACTATGTCAAACATAATTGAACAATTTATACTTATATTCCACCAGGTATTGACATATGATAGCTAGCACGCTACTTTGTTATTACATGTGTGATAAAGACAATACTACTAGTTTTGTTAATCTAGTTCAATGACTTTCCAGATGTTAAAGATAATTACGAGTGCAATATACACAAAAACACCATCATAATCCATCCACCACATGTATTTAACATATAACATGAAACCAAGTAAACTTTAAAAACAATTGTCTTTCAGTTCGTTTTTTTTCTGATTGCAACACCGGTGTTCATTAGACGATAAATATACATAATGACTACAAAATCACTACACGGCAATAATATATTGATAACGCTAGACGTTTCCTTAGGTAGCAGCACCATCTTGAGAGCGCCATTTTGAATCAGACCTGCGTGTTGTCGTGATTCCGTGTACAATTTTCATCGGATGGACTCACACGGACAGCATACTTATGTTCTGAAATGTAAATCGAATTTAAAGGGATGTTTTCTGTTTCGTTACTCGGAATCAGATAGGATGTTATTATTAACAGTTAGCTGAATTGTTTGTTTTGAATGTCAGAACATCGTGACCGCGTTAAACATCAGAGTTTTGCATTTAAATCAAGCGGCGTCCGTTACATTGGTAATACAGCGCAGTTTGTAATCTGAACGTTTTTGATTTTTTTGCGGAATTACATATTAACTGTATCATATTTGGGAAGAGTATTCAAATGTCTTTCAAATGGACTGGTATCTATCACCACCCCCTCTCTGGTTAACCATGCCGTTGCACAAAATAAATTATTATTGCACAATGTCAGGACTTTCCAGGTGGTAAACAACTGAATTTCACATGTGTATGGTACATTATTGAAAACGCAACGATAGTATTACACTTCAGATTCTCCCCATTTCCACTAGTAAATGTTTGTTTGTGTTATTGTATATTTTGTACCTAGGCCTGGCTGGTAGGTTATTTTGTTTTACTTTCTCATTTGGAAATTGAAGAATTGACTTGAATTAACAGTGATAGAGTTAGGTTCATACCTATGTTACCACGCATGTGTCTTGCTGCAACAACTGCATGACCAACAGCTCTGAAGCGACTTGTCACCAGTTGCGATGAAGTAGTTTGACCAGATGTCCCTGAATGAACGAAACAAATTCACGTAAGTGCAACAATCAGAATTAGGCACGAACAAATTGGTGGTGTTGACTATCTGAATTATTCCTGCAGACAGCCCAAAGCCAAAACAACTGTTCTTTGTTCCTCGTGCAGTAAGAAACGAACGTTGTGATTAGTGCACTCAATTATTCTTTGTTCCTCATGCGGCCAAGAAACGAACGGACATTGCAAATAGTGCACGTAATTATTCTTTGTTCCTCATGCGGCAAAGATTAAGATATCGTGCACAGTGTACTCAAGTATCAGTTGTTCCACCTGCCACCAAGAGTGGGATGTTCTGCACAGAACACTCACTTATTATTTGTTTCTCCTGCGGCCAAGAATGGGATATTCTGCACAGAGATGCCAACTTGCAACCATATATCACAGTAATGATCTCGTGGGTTTGTCATTACGACGAACGCTGAAGACGGTCATGGTAAACACTGAAGGCATGGTACGGCTTGGGAGGGGTATTTCCTCTTGCCTATCGGAGTGGTCTGGGGGTGAACGCTTTGAGCTTGAACATCAATTTGGGTTGCCCAATAGATGTTTCTCCAAAATGAAGATTTTTTGCTGAATGATCAACGGAGTTTTTACTGTGCATTCCATGGGCAAACATGTGCTTAACAATCACTATCAAGAATGCTCAGTAAATAATTACTACTATACATCATCATAGTGCATACACAGAATGCAAGCTGCATAATTCCTTACACATAGCTAAAACCATTGGCCTTACAAGGGAATACAAAATTATTGACTGAATATCAACACAAAGCTCCAACTTCACAGCTTTTCACAATAAAAACATTGTTGTTTGTCTGATCATACAAATGATTGATTTAGAAAATGCACCACTATAGTTACTAGATATCTATAGTTATCTATACTATCCAGTTTATTTGCTACCAATTTGAATTGTAGCAAATTTGTAATCTTACCTCTTCATCAAAATGATCAACCACATTTACTGACTGTGCCAATTTAGTGCTGTTGCATGATTGGCCAGAGCTCTTGAGGGTGTCGTTTGATATTGTGGCGCTGTACCCTTACTAACCACTAGAATGGAGACATGTCTGATGTGTGATGATACTGCTTAACACGGAAGTGCTCAAGTTGTGTTTGAATTTGGTTTTGTTCTTTGTCATATTTGTGTGAAGACTCTTTCGCCCTAGGCATTGGAATGAAAATTTGTTAGGATTCCAAGCATAACTTCTGTCAACTTGCCGAGATCAACACCGGGTATTTGGCACTGTATTCTTTCTTGAACCGTTGGTCCACCGTTTTTGTCCTTTTACACTTGGGTACAGGGCCTGTAGACGACCTTTTCTCCGAAAATGACATGGCGTTTTCGCATCAGATTACACAGCCAAAACAATGCTCACGCGCGGGAACAGCGGCAACGCATCGACCACGAACCCAACACGCGGGAATTCATATTCTCAAACACATTTCTACCCACGTGACAATTTATGCAACTATGGCTGAATAGGATCGTAATAGCGTAATTTTTTTAATTGCAATTCTCGAAGAATTGATATATGATTTTTGTTCAGCTAAGATATCAATAATTCGACTTCGTTTTGTTGCAACGGATAAAATCTTAATCTCGCTTAACCGACTCTCGCCTGGCTGCGTGACATCGCCATGAAGATAGTCTGGCCCAGAATCGCGTTTTGACTGCCCACTTGTTGACAGCCATGAGAGCTGCCACCTAGTGAATATGCATGTGATTAAAAGGCACTAAACTACAAAAAAAGGTTTAATGTCGATTTATTTTGTGTGTGACATGTTTCAATATAAGTTTAATGTTGAATAGTTGTTATAGTACAGTATTATCTGATAAAATTGTATCATTATTTAATTTGTTATTTCATAGTTGGCTTGAGAGCCAATCATCGTCTCTTCCCGAATCTGGGGTAAAGTCCCCTATCGGTAACATTGGCAGGGTATTAATATTCCAGGCCGTAGTGAGGGGCCTGTGCTGCCACCTGACGGCGCCTGGGTAATTGAGGCTAATACAACCAACGCGAATTACCGCGGTATGGTGTTTTGCTGTTTTTGACAACGTGCTCTCTTGCGGGATTAGCTAACACTTGTGGCTAAATCCACCGTGTGGCGCCATTGTTATCGGAGCCCTGCCCCAATGTGGGTAATACCGTAGTTACGGGCTAAATTACATGCACATTTTTTGCACCGAAAAGCACGGGAAGCGTAATGATTGATGGGGTAAGACCACAATAAGGATTCGTGCGACATTACCGACTGCCCTTGAAAATACCGTTTTGGTGTGATGTGTGATTTTTTTCTTGAGCACTTTGACGTGGCACATGTTAGTCCAGTGAATACTGAATGTACTACTGCATTAGATCTTTCACGAGATAGCAATAAATATACTCTGGTCGCTCGCCTATTCGCACAGTGGCTATTTTGCAGAACGCACCAATATTTCAAAATCCGTCACCAGATTGGGGCGAAATTGAGGGGTGTCAGGTTTGGGTGGATTTGTCTGATAAATGAGGTATGAGAATTTCACGAGTTATCTACAGCACTTGTGTCAATGGAGGTTAAATATGCTGTGAAATTTTCAAGAAACTCGTTAGACAAATTTTGCAGGAAATGAAGGAAACGTTATAATGGCCACCTATGTCAAATTTAAATGTGGTCTTACCCCTGATTTACGTATCGTAATAGCGTAACAGGGGGCACAATATCGTAATGATTTCTCCCAAATAGTAATGGTTGGCATCTCTGCGTTCTACCTGACATAAATTACGTGAGCACAGCACATTTCAAAAAAACGTTTCAGACCACACTTTAAATGCTGATTATTGTGGCACTGACCTTTGCTTGACGAGGAATTGGACGTCGCCTTTTTGCTGCGTGTAAACATGTCCTTCCACGCCTGCTGCACGTCTTTACGTGTGGCGCAGTAGAAGATGAATATGAAGAGACCTTGCAGCGAGTTGAAGATGGCAAACAGGTACTGGAAGACAATGCTTGCTCCTCCAATCGCAAAGAACGCGAAGGCCCAGGTAAGACCAAGCAGGACCATGACGCTTGCTGCACGCTGCAGGTGCACGGCTGCGTTCGTGTGCTGTGACTGCGTCAGCTTCTTGCGAGCAGCACTGTGCAGTTGTCGCATGACCAGCACGAAGACAACGCAGTTGGCAAGGATGATGACAGCGACCGGTACCAACAGTCCACCATAGAACGCGTCTCGTGACAACCAGCATCTGGTGCAACATATCTTCAGATCATCATGGCTCGGATATTTTGATTTAGAGTAAAAGCTGGCAATTAGAGGGGGTTTTCCGTTGGTTTTTCGTGTAACAGTCGTGTTATATAATAAAACTATGAACTAGATTATGTTTACATATTTACCGCCCACATTTGGTGTCGCTAAGCAGAAAGAACTTTTGAATTCAACTTTTGAATTTAAATTCAATGTTTACAAAAAAATTGCCGAACTGTTACTCAAATCGTCGAGACCCGACGGGGAGTCTTGGTCTCAACGTATCACGCGTTCACATTATCCATCAAATTAGTAACTGGCCACATTTTGGAGGTCAGTACGTCATAATGGATATTGCTTATACAGTATAGTATGATTTTATTATAAAACGAACGAAACTCCCTTTAAAATACAATGGAAACCAGCGTATTCAACAAATACGTTATTTATTCCTAGATTTGCGCACTAGCTGGCCAAATGATATTTATGCGTGCGTGCGTGCGTGTGTGTGTGTGTGCGCGCGTTTGCGTGGGTGCGTGGTGTGCGCTTAAGTGCGATCGTTAAATAAATGACAAGGTGAGAGCATATGTTATTCAACAAGATTATTACTTACATGTTTCCTTGCAGGTGATAGTTGTCAGTACTGACGCCAGCTGTGGTGGCAACAGCAATAAGAGGAACGCCTGAAATGACGCACTGAAGTCTGTCACAGGTATATATGAGGCGAATATGCAATGTACAGCAACTGACTGTGTGCTCACCTCACCATATTTATATCAGTGTACAGGCACACTGAATGACATCGTAATGCTGCAAATGGTAAACTCCAAAATGTGCTGTGAATCTTGTGTTAATAATATTATTGTATTCCCTTATTTGCACAAGTGAACATAGATTAATTAGACTGTACATTAAATAACTTCTTCCTAACACTCTTCTTACATTGTGTTTCGTTTTAATGCGACCCAAACCTAACCCCTGACAAAGGCACGTGACAAATTTACAAAGATCACTATATCAACATCTTAGTGCATGAATGTCCGAGCATTTCTGAACATCAGTGACTGCCTTGACCAAGTAAAGGGTATCACCTAGAGGTGACCCGTAATCACGCGATTCGTTGAAGACATACCCCAGGCGATGAGCATGCTCTTGAGCAAGAAATGAGAGTAGTAGGTCTGGAAGACCTTGACGAGGGCGTGATACATGTAGAATGCTTCTATAGCCATCCACAGCCACGTCGCCAGTACGAAGTAGTGCATGGCACCAGCAAACACCTGCAACGTGCCACAGCTACCTTGTAGTAAACACGCGGACACCACATTTACGCATACACACACAGAGACCGATCTCCAAACAATTCAACCAGTTCCTCAAAATCATCCGCTTAACAAAAATTGTCAGCTGATAGAGAGAGGGGAGAGAAATCTAATGTTCAGGGAATACAAGGGTTATAATGAAGCAAACCTTAGAAATGGATCAAGCAGCCAATGACGACCAGTGACAGATATCACTGACATGTGTGTTACAGTGATGGACAGGTGTGAGTTGTGGACATATGTCCATAACCAACAGATTTGGATGACAGACAGGTGCACGTGACAGACAGGTATTATTAAGGGACAGGTGGTGTAAACGTAATTTACTTTAGTTCAGTCGTCATCATCATCGTGTTCACTAAAACAATTGTCAATAAAAACAAGATACATAAAGACATTAACGAATGAAATATGTCCCTACCTTGCAAGTCAGCGTGTGATTTCTGACAAATGATTGTGTCCCAATGATGAAAAATATGAGCACCCCGATTAGGGCACAACACAAGTGGGTCAGAATCTTTGAAGGAATCTCTGTTCTGTAGAGTTTCCTACGACAGAAATGAAAGATAACTATTAAGGATGTCAAACAAATATTAACGAATTGGCCAATAGCCTTCATTACTGCCAACCACTGGGAAATATACGAACAACTAAAAGTACGGACTAAACGCTGCTTCGCAAAACTGTAGTGTCTTATGAAAAACATACTTCTGGTTTTTACTATTCTTAATACAAATTATGTTTTCCAAGCATTCATATTCTATTATTAACATGGTGTTTCTTTACTTGTCTACAAGATCACTTCGGCGACCTCCGTTATGAGAATCTACAATACTGTTGTTCTGTATTAAACACACGCACACACACACACACACACACACACACACACACACACACACACACACACACACACACACACACACACACACACACACACACATACATACACTATATCTCTCTCTCTCATCCACCTTTATGTCCTCTCTCTCTCTCTCTCTCTCTCTCTCTCTCTCTCTCTCTCTCTCTCTCTCTCTCTCTCTCTCTCTCTCTCTCTCTCTCTCTCTCTCTCTCTCTCTCTCTCTCTCACGCGCGCGCGCGCGCGCACACACACACACACACACACACACACACACACACACACACACACGCACACACATTCTCTCAATCCATGTCCCTCTCTTTCCTCTTTCTCCCTCTCATCACCTTAATCTTGCTCCTCTCCTTACTTGGCGATGCGCTGTGTGAACAATGTTACATTGACGGCCAGCATATATATGAACTTACCTGACGGCGAGCATTGTGAAGAGTGTTAGACTGATGGCCAACATATATATATGTACTTACCTGACGGCGAGCAGTGTGAACAGTGTTAGACTGATGGCCAGCATAGATATGTACTTACTTGACAGCGAGCAGTATGAACAGTGTTATGCTGATCGTCAACAGAGATATGTACTTACTTGACAGCGAGCAGTGTGAACAGTGTTAAGCTGATCGTCAACAGAGATATGTACTTACTTGACAGCGAGCAGTGTGAACAGTGTTAAGCTGATCATCAACAGAGATATGTACTTACTTGACAGCGAGCAGTGTGAACAGTGTTAAGCTGATCGTCAACAGAGATATGCCACACCCGATGTAAGAAATTACTGACAGCGCCATATTGTGTTGAGGGTTCGTGCTGCCACCCACGTCATAGACGTCCTTTAAACATACGTTCGTTTGTTACGCTCAAAGTTGTTTGATGACATTATACAACGACAAAACCAAATGTTGTGACGATGTACAACCTTGTTTGTTAGTCAGCTATTACCATATGTCATAAGGTTTGGTTTATCATTAACAACCAGCAAACAAGGTCGTCGCTGCACAGTAGTAGTAGATGATGGATAAAACACGGGCTTATTCCAAAAACATACTTATACAGTACTGGAAACGTCATTGTGAAACATTACTTTTACAGGTCATTAAACTGGGTGTGAGAAGAATACACTGAGCAGAATATAATGCTGTCAAAACAATGCCATGCCCATACATATATCATAGTCTCAACTATACAGAAATGTAGGATTTCAGAAACACAATCATAGGAATAATTAAACAAAATTGTAGTGTTATTTCTGCTGGCTAATCCACTGACTGTGATAAACGCAAATTAGGAAATGCCGACTATTAGCATCACATTACAAAATTAGTCGATTTCAGCAATACTATTTTGGTATGGTATAGTATGATACATTAAGCCACATCTAGACCCCCTTACATGTGATTAACAACATGTAAATTTCTACCACAAAAGTAATTTTGTAGTGAATAATCGCTAGACACCTACATGAAATTATGTACAAGTATTAGTAAACCATTATATTTGTTAATAAATGTAACATATTTATAGCATAATATATATATATATATATACATACATACATATATATAAGCTATTTAGATACATCGTTGAGCGTCATGCAAGATGTATAACAAAATTCTCACCAGCAGCAGTGCAAAGTTAGTGAGGTGGTCACACAGGCACGTTGTTGAGTTCTCTGTGTCATGGCGGGCCGCACATCCCCGCGTTGACCAGTTGCCATGGCCACCTCCTGCGTTGAAGTCCCAGAAGACACACACTAGCTGTGGGGCAGTCTGCATATGTGCACATAAAATACTCGTTTAAACATCTCATGCGCAGTTATATATATATATAAATAATTATAAATATGGTTTAGGATTATTTAAAATAAGCGCCTACAGGCCTACACACAATATAGAACACGTGGACTCATAAGAAGTTAAGAAAAACGTGCGTGTGGGGGTAAATACTTACTATTGTATTACAGGCTTTTTGGGGTTGTGCATCTAAAAGAGTTAATATAATGTATCCATTTGTAACTATACAATCACATTTGTTAACCTTAGTGGATTATTAGAGAAAAACTATTGAACACACAAGTAGGGAAACGAACAAACATTCCGGAAACGGCAATGGGCAAATTTGGCCTAGGTGTGAAAAACGAAAGAGGCGACACCTTGGTAGATCAACATCAAGAAAGTACAAAAACATGCATACCATGTTTCAGAAGAATGCAGGGAGGAGATGGACGTGAAAAAACCCAAATGGAGAAACGAAGAACGAAATTGGCTACATCCTGACAAACAGGCCAGACATGGTCACTGACGGAACTGTCATTAACCAAGTCAACATCGGAAGTGACCACAGAATGGTAATGAGCAACATCAAACTGGACGTCAAGGCTGAAAGGAAGAAGTTAATAAATAAGAGACCTCTAAGTGTAGATACCACACAAATAGGAACAAAAAGATGGAATCCCAACTCGAACTGCGAAATCGATTCGAGAGACTACAAGAACTAGATGACATCGACACCATGAGCGAAACAATCACCGAGATGATCCAACTAAGTGCGACAAGTATAGCAAAAGAGATCAACAGGCATGTAGTGACGAGAATATCGAGCACTAATGAAGAAACGGCGAGAAATGGTGGATAACGGCGACCGTAAAATATAAATAGAATACGCAGAAATATGCAAGACCACCAAAAAGAAAGCAAATAAGGCCACCAGGAAGTGCAAACAAGAGATCATACGAGAAACGATGGTGATAATAATCAAGAACAGAAATAAGACAGATTTAAAGAACTATGTACAGACCGATATGTCTGTTATTAAACATTCTTGAACAGGGGATAGAAGACGCGTACATCGAACTCCTGAAAGACATCTACACCAACAGCTTCGTGACAGTCTATCAACACAAAAAGAGCAACAAGATCAACATCAAGAGAGGAGTACGACAGGGTGACACCATATCGCCCAAGCTGTTTACGGCAACACTGGAAAGCATATTGCGAAGACTGACCTGGGAAACCAGAGGTTTGAGGATAGACAGAAGATATTTCAGTCATCTTCGCCTTGCCGACGACAAACTCATATGCGCTAATACACTGCAAGAACTACAAAAATGCTGCAGGAGCTAGCTGATGAAAGTGAAAAACAAAGTCTGAAGATGAACATTTCGAAGACAAAAGTGATGCTAGAATATAGCACACCAATATAATATATATCACCACCACGCAGATAGAGAACGTTGAAAGCTATACGTCTATCTGGGACAGCGGTACAGTAATAGAAACAAAAACCAAGACAAGGAAATTTTAAGAAGAATCACCGCCGGTTGGACAGCATTCGCCAAACACCGTGACGTCTTCAAGGGTAACTTTAGAACCTGCTTGAAGAGACACGTCTACAACTCATGCTTACATCCAGCGATGACATACGGCGCCAAAACATGGGCACTCACCATCCAGGCAAAGAATAAGCTAACAGCCGCACAAACAAAGGTGGAGAGAAGTATGTTAAACATTACATATCGGGAGATCAAAATAAACATCGCGTATCACAACCTGGAGACCTTACGAAGGGAAACGATCTAGAGGAAGACCGGCGAGACGGTGGAGAGACGAGTACTGGAAGGGCACCATCTGGCAGAGGATAGCGCAAGACAGGCAGATTTGGAAACGACATGCTGAGGCATTCGCCCAACCACGGGACACTACGGCTGCACAATGATGATGATGATGATGATGATAATGATGACTATCGATGGACAGACAATTCCGTAATCAAGTGTGTGTGTGTAGTTTCTGTAAACTATGCGCAGAATAGTTTTCAAAAGTCCGACAGATGGCGCTGTGTTCGCGTGCCGTGTTTAGACAAGATGTGGTAGATATTCCGATTCTTCTGATGATGTCGACGAACTGTGTTTAGAACTAGCGGGATACAGGTTTCAAACACATGCACACGGGCCAGTGGTATTACAAGCACAAGAAAGGCCAGACCGTGCCGGTGAGCGTAAGTTCCATATCGGGGCGATCTAGTTTGCATCTTTACTATTCAGCTTCCAGAACGGTTTCATGATTTTTTTTGCACATAAGTATATCGTGTGATGCACAACGTATAAACAACAAACGCACAATTTGCTAACATTAGTTAGTTTTGTTTAGTCACTTGCATGGCGAACCTAGTGACCGTACGAAAGATTACTAGCGATTTTTTTTACCAAAGCGCCACTCCCTGAAAGATCCCGCGTGTGCCACTGTCCTCGTCGCTTACGCCAAGGTCTGTCGGTGGACATAACATCCATCCTCGTTAATGACGTGTTACAAAGATGTCTTACGTGCTGCTGAGCCTGCAGTCGATGTGGTAGGGTGATAGACACAGGTTGACGCAGTCCAGTGAATTTGACAGCTGCAAACGACGCCGCAATCACACGGCTATACGTGGTGGTGACGGCCGGAACTGGGGAACCAGTGGAGGCTGCCATCCGTATTGCCTGTAGCAACACAGTGAAACAGTAAATGTTCTTGTAATAATAATTAATAAACAACAAAATAATGTGTAAATGCTATTGCTACAATATCGCACTGTTATCACACTTTTATAAACATAATGTGTAGTACCATCTGGTGATTGCCATTTTATACTAACCTAACTAAGTACTATTAATGATATATATATATATATATATATATATATATATATATATATATATATAATATGTTTATATATATGTATATACCTAGGGGATATACACACACACGCACACAAGCACACACACATATTCTATTTTCTAATATTCTAATACAAGTTGGTTTCTATAAGGAAAACAGAGTGGTTTGCGTTAAAATTATATTTATAATAATAACAATAATTGGAGCATTTATAAAGCGCCGTGACTCCGGGTTACCCTGTTCGAAGGCGCTGAGACAAAAAGAGTAAACAAAAGTAAAAAATATAGCACTAAGAAATCAAGATCATAAAAACATATCACCAAATATCCAATCAAATTATCATTAATAAATTTTTATTAAAAAAAAAAAACACCACTAGAAATTTACGATCCTAAAAACATAGCATAGAATAAATAATCATTAAAAAGTCCAATCGAGCGACAACATTAAACGACAGTGAAAGAATGCTTAACTGTTATCTAATACGTATAGGATGAATGTCTGTCCAATTAAAATCTGGTCATAGCTACCCACCAGGAAGAGTTTGTCAGTTTCATACACTGTGAACTGCAACACGTCAGACGAAGCATTGCGCAGCAGGTATCCGGGCAAGTAGATGGCACTTTGAGCATTCTGCGTTGACGTCATTGTCGTGTTGGTTTGTAACTCCACCTGCAGAGGACAGATTAGGAGCATTGCATGTGATGGTCAGTGTGTTGCATTCAACCATATAGCCACGGAAGGTCAAAGAGCTAAATGGAATAATCGCAGCAACGACAAAGGAAAGAGCAATACACTATATTTACAGAATAAAACTAGTTAAATCAGATAATATTTTGTGCTGAATCATAGCTCTAAAGCAAATCTTTAACGCAACCATTGACATACATTGTCTTTCACATCATAACACAACCACTGACATACTTTCGCTTTCATTTCATAACACAACCACTGACATGCGTTCTCTTTCACTTCGTAATACCATCAATAACTCGTGTTTTCATACACATCACTGCACAACCGCTGATCAGTTTTCTGCATAACATCGTAACACAACGTGATACACCATTTCTTTCTTTTACAAGGCAACACAACCAATGCGGAACTTTCTGTTTCACGTAACATCACGACCAGTGACATACCCTCTTTCGCATCACTGCATAAACCCATAAATATATATGTAAGTAGCAAATTCAAACACACATACAAAACGGAATAGTCTTGTTAATTATTAACAAAATATTCAATGAATAACCCTTACCCCTTTCTGGAGCAGATTGCCTTTCGGCGCCACAAAGCGAACACCGTCCGTGTCGCCAAGTGAGGCTGTTTGAAGAACAACTATAGCAATTTGACCTTGCACGAACGTCATTTTTCCGCTCGGAGGCAGCACGACTTTGGTTGACATTTGCTCCAGACTGCGCAGTAATCTGCAGAGAAGGGCAAGGCGACATATATTGATGTGGCCATTGAAGCATCAGCTGCGAGTCAAAAGAAGCTATTTTTATTTATTTTTTATTCTAACATATTCTTCCCATTTTATACAATCATTATACGAATTGTTCAGAGTTGCAAAACGAACATACTCTGTATAGACAATTAATAAATATATATATTGGCACAAATAATATATTGACACACACGTTCGTTAGTTCCATATATGTACTACAGTTATAAAAAAACTATATATATATGCTATTATAGTTTTGGATTTCACGTATTCTTGCGGGAACACGCCTCTTGACCTCAAAGTTACATGCATTTATAATATCTGCATCTTAGCTGGAAATATGCAAAATCATTAAAACACTAATATTTTAAAATATACTTACTTTTCCGTGGCATTAAAATTCCGTTGTGACTTAGACAAAGTAACGATGTCAACTTGTAACAAGTTGTTGTATGCGTGCATCACGGCTGTTGCCGGTGCAATCTTCAGTTTCATATTTGAGTTGAGCACTTTGCTAAGGATCTCTGCACTGTAGTATACGCCTTCCTCGTTCAACTCGCCTGATGCATTCGTCACCGTGGCCAAATAATTGAGGATCTCGTTAACATTCCCTATATGTGAAACGGACGTAAATTACAGAATAAAACTATATATTAATTAGAAAAAACAACCAACCAGAAATATTTTTTGAATTATAATAAGTAATATATAAATAATGAAGAGCTATCAGATAAACAATTCAGCAATCAAATGTTACTATCATTTTCATAAATCGAAAATACATTAGTTTCTTAATTAACTGATATAATAACATTAATAAACTAATAAAACAATATTAAATAGTTTACGATATTTGATCATAGGGTGTAATATATTAAATGATAGCCGAACACCTCGGCAATCAATATGTGTGTATGTATGTATGTTTATGTTTGTGTGTGTGTGCGTGCGTTTGTGTGTATG
Source organism: Escarpia spicata (assembly GCA_963995525.1). Classification (NCBI taxonomy): domain Eukaryota; kingdom Metazoa; phylum Annelida; class Polychaeta; order Sabellida; family Siboglinidae; genus Escarpia; species Escarpia spicata. The sequence continues at coordinate 32,164,185 of OZ023218.1, forward strand.
TGCGTGCGCGCGTGTGTGAATGTGTGTGTGAGTGTGTGTCTATGGGTGTGTGTGTGTGTGTGTGTGTGTGTGTGTGTGTGTGTGTGTGTGTGTGTGTGTGTGTGTGTGTGTGTGTGTGTGTGTGTGTGTGTGTGTGTGTGTGTGTGTGTGTGTGTGTGTGTGTGTGTGTGTGTGTGCATGTGTGTTTGGCACTGGCGCCGGAACGAAATTAATAATGGGTGGGATATGCCGGATTTTCAGCCTGAGCTTCAGCACCACTCCGCTGTCGGACCTTGGACTTTGACATCGGAAGACGGCGGGGGGGGGGGGGGTGCTGTTGAAATTTTTCACGGTGACGTTCACAATTGTTGAAGGTCACCAAAACCTCCAACTCCACCCCCTTGAGACTCTTTTGAGACTGACTAAAAACCTCCTGTTACACCACCCCTTGAGACTGACCAAAAATGTCCAACTGCACCCCTTTCCAAAAAGTACTCCCTGCAGAGGTATTTCCCAGCATGCCGTTTCGGTGTATATGGAATCTAGTTTTAGTATAATGGATTTCTTTGAGTTTTTAGAATGTTGCTAAAATACCTTAGCTTTAGTGATTTCAGTTTTGACAATGGCAAATGTAACATACTGTTTAGTGCTACAATTGAGGAAGAACATCCCTTCACCATTTTGAATGTTAAAGTCCCGATGTGTATTTACCAAATCTTAGTATTACAATGTCCCGCGACCTACTCACCTTCAGTAATGTGAGTACGCAGAAGATCCTTCAGCTGCTTTGTTCTGCATTTTGACACGTCTGGCACACTCCACCTAGCATCAAGGTCACTGTAACAACACAGTTCAAGGTCATAATCACAACGCGGTTCAAAGTAACATTAACAAAGCGAATCAATATCACTGCGCAGTTCAAGTTCACTGTAACAGCCCGGTTTAAGGTCACTGTATGGACACTGTTCAACGTCAAGAAACTGAATACCTATAGAAAAGTGAATATCCACATGAATATTGAAAGGTGTATACATGTGTTACCATTTTCGTGTGGCAAACGCCATGGCGTCATCACTGGCTTCATTTATCTCCTCGCTGATTTCATGTCCGTCCTCATTGGACATGGGGCACGGTACTTGGGCAGTTACCCCAGCCTGAGTAAGAGGCCAGACGAACATCCCTGGTACCCCAGGTGTGTCAGTTGTCACTTGTCCTGGACATTTGGCTGAAAGACAAGACGAACATTCAATGAACAAAGTCAGACCCATTCTTGAAGCATATTAACTGTCTCATCAATGGAAGCAAACTATACTAGCATATTTGTAATATCGTACCATAAAGTACCGTGTAAAATAAATGGAAGTTCCTTTATTTTTACACACACGTGCACACGCGCACACGCGCACACGCGCACACGCACGCACGCACACACTCACACACAACAAACCAGAGTTCGAGTAACACATTGGTCGTGTACTAAAGACGCATTTCAAAGTAATGCATTAAAGTCGGTAGCTACCTATGTCGGAGTAGACTGATATTACAATGCTGTATCGGTCTAGCAAATTTTCGAAACTGTCGTCGGTGGTGGTGCTGTACCATACTTCAAGCAATTTCTCTCTCAGTGTCTCTGCTGGCTGACCAAGTGGGGACGGCGTCTTCAACAGGCACTCAAATCTAACCATCTGGCTGGTGTCTCTACTGTAAATGAAAGCGACAAGGTGATGACCAACATTACTGTAGTTGAAAAGTAAGTATAAACTAAGCAGTGATAATAAAAATACAATTAATAATGATATTATATACTTTTGCATACAATGTCAAACAACGCGGCTCGTATAATTGTTAACGTTTCTAGTAAAAGTGTTTTCTAGAACAATATTGAATGTTCTTTTTCATAATAATGTCAACGTTGCCAATAGCATTGTTCTGTTTGTTGTTTTGAATAAGTCCTCGTGTTATAATCTACTGCACTAAGAAATGGCTATATAAGTACATAAGGTATATCTCGCCAATTTTCTTATTTTGTCTGTGATTCTGTGATTATCTGTAACCGATATGGTGAACAGCGCCCACTTTCACGAAAATGGACTGTTGGTGGCTAGTTTTTGTGATTCACAAAGAACAAATAAACCCGTACCTGAAGCGAATTTGGGACACCGCATGCTGCTTTCCTGACACCAACTTTGTGAACAAATACGTTAACTACAACAAAGACCACAGCTAGAAGTCTATGTAAGCCTGCTTAAATGTACCACGTCTTATCATCACCGTCTTATAGCTCGTTGGACAGAAGGTGTAGTGCAGAATAGCTTTATATCATTAAAACGTCTGGTCATTCACAACATTTGTATTCCAGAATTGTACTAATGATACAAATTAAAAACATTTCGTTTTAAAAAGATCATATGGTTGCATGATGCATAATGAAACTAATCAAATTAAAAGGCTGCATCTTCAATGTATTTGTAATATTCATTAGCATTGTGAACTGTCGAAATCTCAACGGGTTTTCATTCCGCCGCATTCCACCGTCTCACAGTACAACATTTAGATAGCACTTTATGTGCATATTAAAAACAGAAACGTGTTTTATTGCCACTAACCGACTCGTTCACATCAGCCTGAAGTCGCTGAAGTTCCAAACTTGTCGAATCGTTGTAGCTGCTTAGATACGGCTTCTTTAAAACGAAGCTCAGATTGAATGTGGCAGTGAATACATATCCTACAACAATCAAAATAACCAAACATCTAAATTTTCTGTAACAATATTATATCTTACTCGTTCAAACTTCGGAAACAGCATAACAAATTTGCACTTAATAGATTACACTAAAGTTAAGGTACCGCACGGCTCATTAGGTACAGAGTGCGACCGCGTGGTCCATTTGGTAGTCCGTGTTACGTCATAATATTTGCTACTTTGTCATCCATTGTGTGGTACGCCATTGTTCACTGGGTAGAGTACTTGCAACAATGCAACAAGAAAACCAGTCGTTCTCAAGTGAGAGACATTGCACTGACAGTGGTCAACTCACCAGGGTAATCTGTATTGCTGTTGCACGGCGCCGAAGCACAACAGAATTGGCAAATTGACGAGGACGAGTCGTCAGAACAGTTGACAGGGTTGGCCGTCAACTTATCGAGACACTTGTTTGACTGTTGACACTGCTTTGTGATCAATTGATGTCCTCCAGAAGTCTGAATGGTCGTTTCACATACGTCCTAACAAACACACACACATACATACATACATAAGTACGTACATGCACGCACACACGCACGCACGCACGCACGCACGCACGCACACACGCACACATACACATATACACACACATATCTGCAAACTTACGTACACAATACATATACATACACACAGGAAAAAAACCAGACAAAACACACACACGTCAAACTTTTTACACTGTGGCTAGTTTTGAACAGTTCAGATAGTTAAGTGAATCTTTGATCGTCTTTTTTCTGGACATCTGTTACATTTAGGAAGATATTTTTCTTACTCTTCTTACCAAATGATTAATAAACAGATCTTCTAGTTAGTGCCATGCCAACGCAGATGTTTTGCCAATAGTACAACTGAAATGTTTTGCAATAAAAAAACAAGGTAAAATACACATGCATGCTGCGTTGTTTTGAGAAAACTAATATTATTAATAATCTTAGAAACTTCCAATGGAATTTGATTACAATAACTCTTCTCTCTTCGCTATACAGATACAGTGTTATGGTGTGAAGAAAAGCTTACAAGGCCTTGTGAACACTTCTGGATGTGCCCGTAAGTTGCACACTCTTTCTGAGTGGAGAATCCAACACACTCCAAGCACGTCTGTCGTTTTCCTTCTTCTAACAATCAGAAAGCATATATACGCAATATCCAGTATTGTGTGTGTGCGTGTGTGTGTGTGTGTGTGTGTGTGTGTGTGTGCGTGCGTGCGTGCGTGGGTGCGTACGTGTGTGTGTGTGTGTGTGTGTGTGTGTGTGTGTGTGTGTGTGTATGTGTGTGTGTGTGTGTGTGTGTGTGTGTGTGTGTGTGTGTGTGTGTGTGTGTGTGTGTGTGTGTGTGTGTGTGTGTGTGTGTGTGTGTGTGTGTGTGTGTGTGTGTGTGTGTGTGTGTGCATCTCACAATTAATTAAAAATTAGGTAGACATTAATCAAAGAAACTTAAGACTTCGTTCTCACACATTTAATGTGGTGCAGTACCACAGGTTTTAAGATACAAACACATGGCTGTGTTTCTTCTAATTATAATTCCTACCGGAACAGTCTAATATCTTTACTTCTAATTCTTACCTGCACAATTTCCAAATTCCTCCTCTCCAACTGTGAAGAGATTACGCTGCCGTAGATTTTCACATTTTGGGCCAACAAGAAAGAGTGTTGGGGAATCGCGTAGAACCCAATCACGCAGACATTTCATCTCACAGTCACACTGTAGTGGGTTTCCTGTCAGATCTCTGTCGATGTAACACAGGTAAGTACGAGCGTACATTATAATTTATTATTAAGTATTATCATCCAAAATAGCAAAATTATGGCCTTACGTTCTGCAAGACATTTAAATAAAACTACATTGCACAAATGTTTTCAATATGGAATTATCTCACAACATACAGTAACCCTAAATGTTTACTTGGTGCAGGTTTTAACGATACCTGTGACAAAGATATGTTGATTCTCGGCACCATTTCAAGTATAAATGAGAGATATTTCATGCACCTAAGACATACTCTTTGAAGTAAGTACTAATGACATATTAGAAATACGTCAATTGTCCTTATGACAATTATATCTATACCGCTGACGGAATCGTGTATATGTTTAAACTCTGATTCCAGAGAGAAAAATAACCTACATGGATTTTGATTTTAATTCCCAACCACGCACGTAAACTGATATATAGCGTTATAATCAGTCCAGGGCTTATGACTCGCACTGTACATTTTGATAATGAGGACAGTTTGACTTACACTTCTCGGAGCTTTGGCAGCAGTTTGAAGGCATCGCACGAAACGTGACGAATTTGATTATTCATGACATTTCTGCAGAACACCAATTTTAGGTCAATTGCAATGCAATGGATATTTTACAAAGTAACAAGTTTTATGTCTTGCAAGTAGACTTTCTGAAGACAACTGTTGCGCAAAACGATACGTAGATGTTAACCAACGTAATACTAATATTATATATATATATATTTATCATATATATATATACACATATATATATATACATATGTATATATATGTATACATATATATATATATATATATATATTAATATATAATTAGTATTATGTTTGTGTGTGCGTGCGTGCGTGCGTGCGTGCGTGCGTGCGTGTGTGTTTTATATGCATACGTAAATATACGTAAATATAAAATGCTGTGTACTTACATATGTGTCACTCCAAGTAATGATGTAAATGTTCCCGCGCGAATCTCTGTCAAGACATTGTTCCTCATCACTCTGTGTTGAAGTAGGAAACATTTCAGAATAACCTTTGCCAAATACTGTACGTATAAACTAAGTTAAGGTCATTCATGTTCAGTGAGATTTCTGCGTTGTGCTTTCAACTTTGTTCAGATAGGCCAACTTGTCAATGTTTGAGACAAGTTATTGTTGGGTTATTAATTAACAATTTATATGTATGCACCCAACACATGGCCGGAATGCTGTGAACATTATTTAATATGTTGTTTTGTTACATAGTAAAAGTGTAACATTAAACAACAAGCGATAGTCTACTGTAGAGTAAATATACAAATATTACGCTTAATACTTACAGTTTCACAAGCCTGTGCATATTTCTGAAGGCACTGTCCTCTATTAATGACAGGACATTGTCCTCTATATATCTGAAGCAACAAAGAAAAATCAAAAACATTGTCAAAACAATATTATAAAGATCTTGTACCACCAGATGCGTTTACATTATATAACATCAATTAAAAGTAAGTATTGTAATTATTTTATTTAATGTGTTATATGTGCATGTTCCATACTGCTCGATCGCGTGTGAGTGTTTTTGCGTAAGATTGTTGAAAATAAATTCAGTCAAATTTTCGATAGGCATGTACTAATTCAATTTATATAAGCAACCTTTTACCTTCATATAAGTTGTACCTTACCTTCCAGTTGTAATGGCTATTGTAAATATTAAGCATCGTCCTTTAGCACACAGCTATAGAACCAGTCTACTTATTAGTGACTGACTTACAAGTCTGTCAGACGATGCAAATGTGAAAACACACCACTTGGCAACCTTTCAATCCGGTTCTTGTTGAGAGCGCTGTAACAGAATAGAGCTTGCTATTATACAATACACATGTACTGGGTTTTTCGGTGTCGATGTTAATCAACAATGATACATAATACCCAGCAATATCATAACCTGATTGGATACACAGAAGTTTCACACCGTAATGGCTTACAGTAATATATTCTTAGTGTGGTGTTTAAAAATGGAATTTTGGATATCGGACATTCTCACTTCGTACAATCATTATTTTAGTATAGCATGTTGTGACCTATCATACAATAAGTATAACGTAAGAGAAATTAGCCCCAATGTCACGTGTATTGGAACAGTATAGCTATTTAAGCAAAAACATAGTAACCTTTACCTTGGATGATGATGAAAACCTCTTCGATTGATCGGGCCTACCCGAAACAACCATATTGCATGCAAAACTCGTCGGAATCGACCTATTACTAACCGAAATATAACGATATCGGGCTTAGCTTATATCGGCGGCGGCTATTTTGGATTTTTGCTAATTAAGGGCTGGTAACGAATCCCAAAATGCGTGTCCTATGTCAAGATTTGATTAGTACCTAACATAGGTCACCTGTGCCAAATTTGGTGATTTCTTCCAAAAACGAACATTGACAACCAGCAAGCAGACTACACCAGTTTTTTTGCAGTTAGCGCATCATTAGATTACAAAATGCCATACATAAAACAGTTGACAAGCATGTGCAAACTGCAAATTGTTCAAGAAATGCTAACTACTAGGGCCTACTACAAAAGCACATCCATTTTAGTTTGGCAAAAAAACGCATTTCAAAGCATGCACGCACACACGCACACACGCACACACGCACACACGCACACACACACATATACGTGTGTGTATATGTGCGTGCGTGTGTGTGTGTTCGTGCATGTATGCGCGCGTGTACGTGCGTGCGTGCATGCGTGCTTACGTACATCCTGCCAACTGATGCGTTTTGAGGAAACCGGACACAACTCTTTTTGTGGAAACCGGACACAACTCTTTTTCTAAGACTAAATCCCATATTGGGTATAACAATTACTCACAGGACAACCGTGGTCTTTGGAAGGTGTGACGGTGCCTTGGTCAGCGTCATGTTGTTACAGTCGACCTGGAGTATGTTGTCGTCCGTCTGCCAGCACCGACATGACGGCTCCCCGTCGGACGGACAAGCCACCGACTGAGGCAGAGAGAGTGGTCCAGCGGCCGCCAACGCTATCACAGTCGTCAAGACCAACACAAGCGACGACGACCGCATTGTTCTAGTTTATGTTCCGGTCCGTCGTTCAATGCGGTGACCCGACGACGTCACACTGAAACTACATTAAACGTTGAAGTGTGTCACCATCTTCATCATCATCATCGTCACCATCATCATCAATTCTTTATTTCCAAATGCGAGAAAAAGCAAAGTGAAATACGTATACATCATAATGCATTTTCAAATGTACTTATATATAAATACGTCCCCCAACAAAATGACACCACGCTGGGCCTACAAGTGATTCTACGTTAGTAGTAAAGAAATATATATAAATAATGAGAAGAAATGCATCTCATTAAGGTATATTTAATTAAGATATTCACATGTGCCTCGTTCCATTGTTGTGTGTGCAGTAATTATTAAGATTTGTTAAAATTTGATTGTTTATATGAACAGTTGCTGACCATGTTAATTTTTTGTAATAGGAACTTCGCAGTTTCACTCCATTGTCATAAGCTAAATCAAAGGACACGCTATATAGTCTATAACATGAAACTCACAAGAGGCCTAGAGCACGAGTTTCGTTGCCCCTCCCGATTTAGCGCACTATTTTAGACCTACATGTGTGGATGTAAGACTACTTATCATTTATGCCTGTTACCCCGTCCGCAATTACCCTGGAAATGTTAAGTTTCATGAAAATGTGGAGGGAGGGAGAGAGAGAGAGAGAGAGAGAGAGAGAGAGAGAGAGAGAGAGAGAGAGAGAGAGAGAGAGAGAGAGAGAGATAGAGATAGAGATAGAGAGAGAGAGAGAGAGAGAGAGAGAGAGAGAGAGAGAGAGAGAGAGAGGAGAGAGAGAGAGGGAGAGAGGGAAAGAGAGAGAGAGAGAGAGAGAGAGGAGAGAGAGGAGAGAGAGAGAGAGAGAGAGAGAGAGAGAGAGAGAGAGAGAGAGAGAGAGAGAGAGAGAGAGAGAGAGAGAGAGAGAGAGAGAGAGAGAGAGAGAGAGAGAGAGAGAGAGAGAGAGAGAGAGAGAGAGAGAGAGAGAGAGAGAGAGAGAGAGAGAGAGAGAGAGAGAAGAGAGAGAGAGAGAGAGAGAGAGAGAGAGAGAGAGAGAGAGAGAGAGAGAGAGAGAGAGAGAGAGAGAGAGAGAGAGAGAGAGAGAGAGAGAGAGAGAGAGAGAGAGAGAGAGAGAGAGAGAGAGAGAGAGAGAGAGAGAGAGAGAGAGAGAGAGAAGAGAGAGAGAGAGAGAGAGAGAGAGAGAGAGAGAGAGAGAGAGGGAGGGAGGGAGGGAGGGAGGGAGGGAGGGAGAGGGGAGGGAGAGGGAGAGGGAGAGGAGGGAGAGGGAGAGGGAGAGAGAGGGGAGAGGGAGAGGGAGAGGGAGAGAGAGAGAGAGAGAGAGAGAGAGGAGGGGGGAGAGAGAGAGAGAGAGCAATTATGCTAAATGCCCTTGTTATCAACCAGCTGGGTGGGACAGTCGTAGTAAACAATGAATGTCAATTGCTTGCAAGACAGGTGCGCGTAAGCACATTGTTTAGTTCGTAGATTTAATGTGCATTAAATTAAATATGGGCCCCGCCTACACCACAACTTCAAACCGGACAAGGGCGACTTTAGCAGATGCTCGTGGATTTAATGCCGGAATCAGGGCAGTCAGACTGGATAGTTACATTGGGACCACCACAAATTATTTTTTTATGAGGCCTCCACAAAACGTTTTGGATCATGTTCCATGATTTTGGTGTCAAATAAATGCGAGGTGATGGCAATGTTGGTAGCGTGACGACTGATAAACATATGGGTGACTAAATTAAAAATATGTACATGCTCGAAGGTATTAAACCAACATTCTTACATGTACACACACTGATCGACTTGCACAAAACAATGTGACTCAATTCGTTGGTACTGAGTTGAAGTTTCGAAGATGTTCAAAATTGAGGAAAGCGACGGTACAGACAGAGAGCAATTAATGTGTAAGTTGATACGTGATAGCGTGTTAATGTTGAAATAGTACTTCGTTCCTGTCACACACTGATGATACCGACGACAGTGGCTCAGCTCTCTAGCACGAATGAGTATAGAACTTGATAGTTTTTTGTATATGTTGTGTGTCACTTCTCTATTTGCAGATGTTTTATATTTTAAAATATAATTATTACGTGATGCAGATTTATGTTCCAAGTGGAAAGATACGTTTTATGTTGTGTGGTTTATACTGGAGAAGGTATACAGGAGTGAGAGCTATGAGCATTGGATGATGGCCAATCACTGCCCACGGGGAAGCTATCTGTCTGTCCGTATGTCTGTCCGTATGTCTGTCCGTATGTCTGTCCATATGTCTGTCCGTATGTCTGTCCGTATGTCTGTCCGTATGTCCGTCCGTCCGTATGTATGTATGTATGTCTGCCTGCCTGCCTGCCTGCCTGCCTGCCTGCCTGCCTGCCTGCCTGCCTGCCTGCCTGCCGTCCGTCCGTCCGTCCGTCCGTCCGTCCGTTCGTTCGTCCGTACGTATGTCTGTCCGTCCGTCCGTCCGTCCGTCCGTTTCTCCGCCCGCCCGCCCGCCCGCCCGCCTGTCAATCTATCTCTCACGAAATCGTGTACATTTAAAATATACACAATGCGCACAAACAAATTTATGCACATTACGCTCATGTTTTTCTTCAAAATGTTATATTGGTGACTCATTTGGTATTATTCGGTTCGCGCATCGTGCCAATGTCATTCAAATGCACGTACAACATTCCATCACACATGATGATGCTGCGTGATGGTACGAAATTCGTGATGTAACACGATCCTTTAATGGTCCACTGCGGGGTATTCATTGCTTCAGGTGCTCAACACGATCCTGATGTAACAATTCACAAAGGCTTAAGTTAGCTAAGAGGCCGAGTTAAGCTTAAGTTAGGCAACAGGCCGGTTTAAGCGGCTTTAATGGTGATCGTAACAAAGTTTAAGCAGTACATTTATTTCGGCGTAACTATAAGACAGCGTTGCCTGCGGCGCCGACACAAGCACAATTAATTAGGCCTATAGTTCAACGACTGTTGGATCATTCCCCCTATATAATAAAGGACTGTATGACCTCTAGATTTGATTTGATAGAGGTTGGTTGTGAGACGTTATCGTGCCGTATATAATAATGTATCTAAGTCGAACATAGGTATTGGGGTGACCGAAAATATGGGCGAATATGGGGTGTGTGCGTTCACAAACACATAGGTCTATGTAGGTGCGTGCTCATTTGAATAGTTGATAAAGTAATCTTATTCCAAATAATGTAATATAAACAAGGTTATGTTTGTAGTAAGTCGCATCGTTGTGCTTTTGACGGCGAAAATCTATTTTTTAAAATTCTTGCATGAAGTATATGTATATCGACATGGTCCTTACCTAGTTGGCTGTGCGTATTATTATCACAATTAATATTATTTTGGAGGAGACTATTTTCGGATATAATTCACACAGTTGGAGGGTTTTACATATAGAGATCACCAGCTATGCACGTGTTAAATATTTTCCCATGGGTGTGACATTACCTCCCTATAGACATCAAGTAGAAAGGATCACTGACTTTTAGTCTGTCGGCGCTGTCACACCGAGAGACCGAGCCAAACCGAGTGACACCAATTGAGTAGCCCATATAATTGTGTTACTTACATATAACACAACAATTGGTGATACCTGAACTGGTCACCGTTACAACACTCGCTCTACTAACGCCATCATACAGAAACCTACCGTACTTGGGAGGACAGCGGACCGTTCGTCGTTACAAGAAGGTATTTCCCATAACGCTGACCAATACCACATAAATTGCAGGGTCTATTGTTTAGCCTCCAACGCAGCTGTTGGGGGTCGAATGCGGACGACTCGATGTCCGGTCGTGGGACGCACTGAAGCACGTCCAGAAAGGCCAACTCTTACTCCACGCACAGATGAATCGAACGTCCAAGGGCCACAACAATACAGCCGGCGCAAAGCCAACAGCGCGGCGTCTAGGTGTGCACGCACTAGTTCAGCTTGACCGACTGCCTCCTTCGATTGTCCTGTGGACAGCAGCGGTAGAAAGTTACCAAGCGCTACGCACGCGCGTGGTATAAATCCAAACAGTGTTAACTTTTGAAGTTAACTTTAGCAGCAGGTATCACGTGAACGGGCGTTAACACAGTCGCATTTACAACCAACGAAAATACCATAATGTAGTATACCGTGACACACTGGCTTTAAAAATACACGCGGTTGACACAAAGGTGCGTACTAAAACACCATTGTTGTTGACAGACCGGACGCCCGACTGGTGAACGCACAGCGGGGCCAGGGTGTGGGGGTGTTGGTATGTGAGCATTTCGACCGCTGTGTATGTGTGTGTGTGTGTGTGTGTGTGTGTGTGTGTGTGTGTGTGTGTGTGTGTGTGTGTGTGTGTGTGTGTGTGTGTGTGTGTGTGTGTGTGTGTGTGTGTGTGTGTGTGTGTGTGTGTGTGTGTGTGTGTGTATGTGTGTGTGTGTGTGTTTATGTGTGTGCGTGTGTGCGTGTGTGTTTGGGTATGTGTGTTTGCATGCGTATATATATATATATATATATATATATATATATATGCATGCGTACTACGTATGCATACATGCGTACGTATGTGTGTACGTATGTGTGTACGTATGTGTGTACGTGTGTGTGTAAGTAGGTAGACTGGCATGTGTGCATACATATCATTGTAATATAATAATTGTAACTATTATATAATATAAAAACAAACATTGACAACGCGATAATACAAATTCTGATGACTAATTGCGAATACACCGATGACGACATCTATAACAACGATAGGTATGATAACAATTTTGACTACATACGATCAGAATGACGCAGGACAAACATGACGACGTCAGATGCAGATTATCATCGCGCAGATAGCGCTGTGTCAGTTTCCGACGTCATCACAATAACGCGAACGTCCTGCCAAATGTTATGACAAGCCTAGCGCGCTAATCCCTGTCAAGAAAGCTTCGTTGGTCGGTTCATCCGTTGGACGACCGCAGCCAGCGGATTACGTATGCATATTTAGTAATAAACATTAAGGGGGATTGGAGCAACGGCAAATATATAACAGAACACTTTGGAACAACACAACTCTACAGAGCAGGATATAATATCATTATGTTTATAAGAACAACGATCATGTCAAATGCGTGTATAAATCGGTTAAATTACAACCATTGATTTTGTCTTTTAAAATATGAGTGAGAAGGGACAGGTTTACATGTTTATTTTACGACACTGTACACCTGTCGTTCAGATGTTGATCTGTGCACGTGTATAATATATAAGATAAGATAAGATAAAATATGTTGTTACTGCAGTCCATACAATAAAAACATTGCAATGTGTTGTGATGTCGGGTCATACAAGCACATATTCACATCAATACACACACAAGCAACAAACCATTACATTTAATAATAATAATAGTGTTTCTATTTTAGACAAAAGTCCATATGTACATACAATAAAAAAGTAATAAATAACTAAAATACAAAGATATAGATGCACTTGAAATAAAAATAGATGGTTAATATATATATATATATATATATAATGTGCATTCAACTTTAAGTATACAATTGGGTAGTCCAATATTTAAACATAGGACTTCTAAAATGTATATCAGTATAAAAATAATTCACAAAAAGTGGATATTTTAAAAATATACTACTACTAATAAAAAAATAATTAACATCATGCACAGTTAAAACTTTCTTAAACAATCAATTTTCACTTACCATTATCAAAATTACTTTATTACACACAATAATTCCACATAAAAAGCGAAACTTTAAAACAGCGATATACATAATTATCAATGCAATGTATAAACATATTTTCATAATTAAACAAATTCGGTACTCTTTAATGTTTTGATATGGCTTGGATGGCTGGGGGTAAGTGCTGTTGATAGGGCTTGGACGGCTAGGGCGTAAGTGCTGTTGATAGGGCTTGGACGGCTGGGGGTAAGTGCTGTTGATAGGGCTTGGACGGCTAGGGGGTAAGTACTGTTGATAGGGCTTGGACGGCTAGGGGGTAAGTGCTGTTGATATGGCTTGGACGGCTAGGGGGTAAGTGCTGTTGATATGGCTTGGACGACTAGGGGGTAAGTGCTGTTGCTGAACCTGCTGGTCCTGGTTTTGATGGACCAGAACCAGCGACACGATGGTAGATGATCAAATAGGTCATGGGCAGGGTGGGATGGGTCCTAGGACCTAGCTCTTCTCAACAGGCGCTGCTTATATATGGATTCAAGACTGGGAAGATCTCTGCCGATTATGTGGTCGTGCGTGTGCGTGCGTGTGCATTAGTTCATCTGATATTCATATGTATTCAATAGCCAGCCAACCTAGAGATGTTTTATCCTATGAACTTTTGATTCGTGCTCATATGGGGTCCTAGAACAAATTCAGCTTGGTTGTTAAAACAACAACTTTGGGCAACTCCGGTAATTTGCATAAATCCAAGATGGCCACTGGTCGACATCTTGAAAATTAAATTTTTGTATCACTTGTCTGGTGATCAGTTTGCGAGCAGACTGCCATCAAGATCAAAAAGGGAGCTTTCAAGGCATGCCTCTCTCTGCTGAGCTTGTTTGTGAGTGGATTGACGCCTTCCCAAGCACCGAGCACGTGTCAGACCGCGTGGACTACACATAGTCTGCTGATTCACCAGGCCAGTCTGCACAGAAACAGCACAAGGAGGAGTTCAAGCACCAGTGTGTCTGGGATGCGGATGATCGGGGTCCTATCGATGCAGGGTGGAGAAGTACCCTCAGCCACTGAGCTCTCCATCACCAATACGCTGCCCAAAAGATATGCATTTCTGAAGAGCAAGAACAACAAGCGGAGCCTGGCGAGTGTGTTGTCTACCTCCAGTGCAGGAGAGAAAGTGACGATGGAGACTCGTGACGATGGTTTGGTCATGATGAGACGGACATCACCATGATCTTCTATGTCATTGAGGCTCCCAACTCTAGCAAAAGCGTGATCCGTGTATTTAGTGACGACACAGACGTGTTTGTCATACTGTTCTATTCGGTGTATCGGGAGGAGCTGGAGGGCAATGTGCAGATGGAGCGGTGGGACGGGACAATGCTTGATAACAACGCTACCTGCGCTGGCCTAGGACCACAGTGTCTGCAGTTGCTTGTCCTGCACGCCCCCAGCGGGTGCAACACCTTGCTCAGTGGGTCTTCCCAGGTTTGGATGATGTGCTGGGGGGGGGGGGGGGCGCCACGCAAGCGGATCTGATGGAGACGGCGAAAACCTTCTTCATCGCTCTGTGTGTGGTCAGTCACCGGAGACATCCATGGAGTCTGCCCACTTCATACTCTTCACCAAGAAGAACAGTCTAAAAGTCAAGGCCCGGCCTCCAACATCCACCAACCTGTTCCTGCACGTGCTGCTGGCCCATCTGCAGGTCATGCTGTGGAAAATGGCAGACAGCAAGCCCCACCCGATGAGTCAGCCGATATCACTCACTTTGGGTGGGTTATCCGTGATGGCGTCTCCTCTCCTGTTATTGCTCAGGGTGACCTAGGTCCACTACACCTGTGCGATGTGATTCATTGTGAGTGTAGGGCACAGGACAAGAAGTGCAGCACGGAGGTTTGTGGCTGCCACAAAAAGGCTGGAGACGAGGAGGGTGTCGAGGTGGAGGATGCTGAGGAGAATTTTGAGGATGAGAGTGTAGAGGATAAGTGTGTAGATGAGGAGGGTGAAGGCCATGATGATGTTGAGGATGGTCTTGCTGATCCTGATTACCTGGATGATGAGTTGGAATAGGTGAAAATTATTAGGCGATATCTGCAGGTATTAAGATAGCGTAAACCTTACTCTTATTTATAGCATAGCATTATGTAAAACTATATGTTATCTATTGTTATGGATATCAATCCTTGTAGCATCCATACAATGACTTTCGTACATAGAAGTTATTAATTACCCATAAGTACAAGATTACCCAAACTTATGTTGGAGACAGGCGTACACTTCGGACTGACTAATCAATATACGAACGGCGATTAGTTGATAAGGACAGCACACGATTTATAGTCAACGACATCCCATGTTGACAGAGAGACGCCTTGACCGTAAAGTATTGGACAATGTTGACTCAGAAGGTTGTGTCTATATTGTCATTCTGTTGATCCTCGCTAAACGAACACAGATTTAACAAGATGCGTTTGATTTTGTAATTTGTTCTGCTATACTGCGAATGCGAACATAAACAAAACCTTGCAACATATCAGCGTTAATTTTAACATACCTGTTATTCCACTATTCCACTGAAACAAGTTTATGTTCTGTAGACAGTCTTGTCGGTGATACGACAATTGGAAATTAAGGCATACTAGGAGTTCTGCCCTTTTCACGGGTCACAAAAACAAATGTGTCTCGTGACGTCACTTAGAAAACAAGTCACGAGTCATACGACCATCGAGATGACCACTTTGAATTCAAGATAAGATCATGACGGGTGAAACCGTCAATATAGTGCACACATTCTGCTTAGTTGCTACCAGACTACGTGATTTTCATGTTAAAGAAGTTTACGTTATCTTTCAGAATATCAGTGTATGGTCGATGGATTTTTCTGGACTTCTTCGGTCATTTCTTCTTCAATAACCGTGGTAGTCGCGCATTCTGCAGTGACCATGTTAACGTGGCCACCATCTTCTATTTCGATGGTCCACCTGCTAAAATCGTTGCACATTATTTCAGTTTGTACATACTCACGCACATGCACGCACATGCACGCACACACAAAACAGCACACATGCGCGCGCACACACCTGCTACTCTTAGCTGTCTTCTTGTTGACTGTATCATATTCACCGTATTAGTGTGCGTCGTGCGGTGGTGGGACGGAACGCGCAATATCTTTCGGTCGGCTTTGTTTCACTCACCACTGTTCCACCAGGTCAACGCTTTTCCACAATCCACGTATTGTGCCTATCACACTCCATGCTGTGGCCGTCACCTTGTCACGACCTCCTGCATTCTTTTCAACTGACAACATCTCGGTGATTTTTTTTTACCCATCCAGGTACAAATGCATGTAAACACCTGGTCTCATGCAATCTTGTCAAAGGTAAATTCAACGTAACCCTACTCATAACTTTCTACCTAATTCTAAATCTTTTCCACATCAGACCAACCATAAAAGGGCATTTGTGTGTGAAGGGGTAGCACGAAACTCTCTCCAAACATGTCACGTGAGGCATATTGCACTGTGGCTTCAAAATGACAATACAGCAAGACGAATCGAGCACTGTCATAAATAAGACCATTGTGTCAACAACTAGAACCAGTGATATTCTTCGTAATGGTTATTTGTGCAGTTTTCAATTTCTGAAAATCAAGAGATGATGATTAATTTATATAATTATCCCTTTATTGGACGTTGTTGCCCCGAGGCAACATACCAATTTTAAAATTTGTGCTTGATCTATTGCCATTTTTGAAAAAACTATAATCAATGCAAAATCAGTGCTGCAATATCAAGTTAGTGTATATTAATATTTACTTCATATATTTGTTCTGTATATGGTCTGTTGGATACAACATCATACATAGGTGGTGAAGAATTTTTTATTTGGAAAAGTTGAAATAATTAATCATATAGTATATATATATATATATAATCATTAAGCATAGACTAGTGAAGTATGGGGGAGTTGAGGGAGATGACAGAAAGAAAACACAGGTGAGGAGTCGGCTAAAGTGGACTGGTCATATGGAAGGAATGAGAGGAGCAAGAACGGTTAGCGTCGAGTTTGATGACCCCAAAGCGGGAGGTAAGGAGGACGACTCGGATGAGAGGATTGCATAAAGATATATTTGGCGGGATTGGGAGATGAGTGGACAACGAGAGCGAAAGTTAGTGGGGAGTGGAAGAGATGGGTTGGGGAGAACAGTGCAAGAACAGTGAGGGAAAAGGGAAATACAATCGAAGAACCGTATCGATGCAAACATAACACCGGGCTTCCAGGGAGGAGGAGGAGAGCAGTTAGGCATCTGGAGAAGTTATACAAATAACACCACATCTGAATGCCGACAAGTGAACAAAAAAGACTAGATGGGTATACAGAACATCAAGCCCCCGGTTGCACTGGGGTGAAAACAAAGGAACGTTCTTATGTGAGACTTTGTACCTGTTTTGTTGACTTGTTTCGTGAGTCAAGGAAATGTGTGGCAACAAGCACACACGTCACATTCCGCCTTAGCGATGTTTAACCGGCAATGCGGTTGTCTTAACCCATCACAGCGAAGTATGGCTGCATACTTGTTTACATTTAGGTTGGTCACGTTGCTGGGTGCAGCCCGTCTGTCAATATTGTTCTCAGAGTTATGACTTGCATTATAAATCATCATCCGAAACCTTGATAGCACTTAAACAACACCGTTTTAGAAAAACTTATAATCACATCTTGTAGGCCTATATAATATATATATATATAAATATATATATATGTGTGTGTGTGTGCATGTGTATATACATTATATATGTATGTATGTAAGTATATATATATATGTATATATGTATGTATATATATTATATTGGTTTATGCATGATCAAACTAGGAATTCTGACCATAAGCATGCTTTACTCTAGTCTATGGTAATAAAAAGCATGTAATAACCATATATTAAACATTATATTTAAGATTAAATATATTTTTATTGAGTAAGCACACGTTGTTATATATTATTATACAAATTATACAAATACATTGTAGTCCAGCTCACAATATCCACCAAGAGCGTTTACTTTTAAAGAACGTTTAGTTGGCAGACAACTCAACTATAAATAACATAAATCAGAATATTTATACTGTACTCCTAATATACTCTACTCCTTATGTTCACAGCCCACATATAAAACAAACATGTACTTCAATTATTAATTATGTGCCGATTCAAGTCTTTAAATCACCCGAAGAAGTTCCTGATAACTTGTTCTTATGTTGCATCAATAAAAAGCAAATACCAAGAAAAAGTAGGGTCACCAGACTCAGAACGAGAGCTTGTTCGCTATGTTTGTGGAGGACGGGACGACATGTCAACAGGGAGTCCACTGAATTAGTTGTATGCTGTCCAGCTTGGTTATGAGCGTGAGAATGAACCAACTTCAATGTCATTTGTGCCAATAAACAATAAATGCCAATACAGACTGTTTATATTGAAGCGAACATTTCAGGCTTATGAAATTCAATTTGGCAGGCAGTATTCCTCCAACGTATTTATGTCATAGTAACACTTTCTAGTATTATCTGCACTAATCAATTTAAATCGCAGTAGCACGTGTTCAGTTTTCTTTTGTTATAAAATAGTGTACACATACATGTACCTTCGGCACACACAAATCAGACGCAATGAATGTGTCGATGTCACTAAACTTGGCTTGTCAACAAACAGACCATGGTCTGTCAGTCGTCCTACATGAATGAGTTCACAGTGAACTGTTCAACTACTGGTGCCCTGTGGTGATGATATTGAACTGTTCAACTACACATGGCTGGTCGTGATGATATTGAACTGTTCAACTACTCATGCAAGGTGGTGAGGATGTTCAACTGTTCAACTACTCGTGGCCGGTCGTGAGGATATTGAACTGTTCAACTACCCGTGGCTGGTCGAGAGTATACTGAACTGTTCAACTACTTGTGGCCAGTAGTGATGATATTGAACTGTTAAACTGCACTAACTGGTGAAGATATTCCACTGTTCATTTACTCGTGGCCAGTCATGAGGATATCGAACTGTTCAACTACTCGTGGCCGGTCATGAGGATATCGAACTGTTCAACTACTCGTGGCCGGTCGTGAGGATATTGAGGGCTTTTGTGAGGTTATCAATACCAGCAGCTGCATCTTCGTACTGCATGGCACTGATGGCATATCGACTCAGCTTCATTGCCTTCTGGTAGTCTTCTAATGTCAACTTGACACCCGCTGCAAAATGACCATTTATTTAATTACCACACACAACCCAGCCAGCTGATGTCATACCTGTGACAGTGCAAACAACAGACACAACATAGATACAGTAATTAATAATAATATTAATAATACATTTCTTATACAGCATCCAGTCCAAATAAATGTTCTGGGGTGCAGTAGAGTGATTATCACAAATAAACAAATTAACAAGAACCTATGCATACTTCAATAGAGAATTATACCGTAGAACCTGTCTTGGGCGACCACCCAGCTAGCCCAACAAGTGTTCTCTCTAGACAGAAGGTCACCCATGGCAGTTCAACTAACATTGAAAAAAATTTCATGGGGAACACAGGTCAAGTAACATTGAAAAGACAGTCACAGGAACAAAGAAAGTGGTTGACCAAGACAGATGGTTGTCCAAGACAGGTAATTTACCACTTTTATTTATGGAAAATATTTTCTTTCCTAGTATCCTACCCACCACTGACAGACAGGTGATTACAGGTAGCATAGAAATAACCACTAAGTATTTACACTGTAATAGTTTAGTTGTATTTTTTGTACTGACCAGGAGGTAAGTGGACCAACAGTTAACTGACCACACGATAAGTTAACACTGTGCTATTTGTTAAGAAGATAAAGTTTGCGTACATCGTAAATGTTTGTGTAAGTAATCATTCTACTATCTCCACCTTTGCTCTGTATCAACAACTTTTCCGTCTTGTCATTGTGATTTGTCAAATATAAACATACATCCGTTTTTAAAAATACACTGAAGTTCCTATGTTTACCAAGACATGATCTGGATATTGGTCTCATTTAGGGGACAATAATTGTGTAACTAACTAACTGGTGCTCAACCATTTTAGTATCAGCGATAGAAATAAGCCAGAATATTTACTTGTCTGCTGGACAAGTAAGTTTTGAAATCTACTTGTCCGCCAAAATGTTAACTTGTCCGAGTGGTTGTCAAGGGGAATGAAAGCTTTGAAAACAATTTTGATGACAACAACACAATGTTCCTGCTGTTTCGTTGCATGTACACGTGAGTGACTTGTGATCAAAGACACAATTTGATTTAATTGGCAAATTTTGAAATTGCAAAATTATATTTGCAACTGTTATCCAGTCCATTATCATTATTCATCATCACGAATATTAAAAGTAGACACGTTACACGATGTATACCAATATTTAAGTGATGCTGATATGAACCCTTTTATTAATAACAAATAATTATTACGATATTTGTTACAATGTTGCAAAAACTTTTTATGTTTAATATGGTATATAATATATACATATATATATATTTATATAAATATAAAACATATAACACTGCTGTAAAATGTTGGCATCAGTTTGTCATTGAAGATGCCACTCAACCATCAGAAACACGACCAATGCAAAGCCAGGAAATATTGTCACAGAAATCGTAATAAATTATATAATCTTATATTGTTTTGTTAAACCTCTATGAACTTCAATATTAACAAAGTTCTGTGTTTTACAAATGAAGATAATATTCAATTGATCATCAGCAAACAAACGCATAGTTTTCCTAAATGTTATATTACAATTTCAATGATGATAAAACAGTTTTAATGGTGCCCGAATTACATTTACCAGGCGGAATATAATTATAGATTTCGTTACATTGTAACGTTGCTGCCACACGCAGACCACCGTAGTTGGTTAAAATAAATGTTACATAGATACAACAACACTTCTGAAATTAATATTCTGTTATCAACCACCACCATAGATTTACTGGAGAGCTAGTTACAAATTTTAAAAATTTTCACCGATCTGGATTGGCTTGTGTTCAATGACTTGGTCTTGGATTGGAAGACTGCCAAGTCCGCATTGGTTAGGCGTAATAATGGTTAAAACTATATAATTATTCAAATAACAGGTAGCGATACAAAGGCTACTATTTCCAAAGTTCATCAAATATGATCCGTGAGTGGAAGCAAGTTGTACGCAGCCAAACTGAACGATTTACGATTTTGTGAAATACAGCCTCGATCAATGATGGCTTATGCGGAGTCTATCCTATGCTTAAGAGACTCTCGCCTGGCTGCGTGACTTCGCCAGAATGATAGTCTGGCTCTGAATGGCCCTTCTGAATGCTATCCGCTAGATGGCAACAGTGGTATACTCATGAATTAAAGCGTCATAAATTGATCAAGTCATATGTGACGTATTGTCTGGATTTGCCATGTATTAATAATTATTAGTCTCGCTTAATTGACTCTCGCCTGGCTGCGTGACTTCACCAGGAAGACAGTCTGGCTCAGAATCGCGTTGTGATTGCCCACTGCCAGTTAGTACGTCTATCCCCCAGAATGTTGTATATATTACGTATGTTTTCGATAATGAAATTACGAAATAGTGCCCGAAATAGTATTATACAAAATAAAATTAATCATAAACTAAATGAACATAAACTAAATTTTCGAGTACTCTGTGGGATTCAAACCGAGGATCCTAAAAATGCCAGCTCGATACACTACCAATTTAGCCACCAAGATCAGCATGATAGGATGTACTCTGGCAACAACGTATATTAGTTAGGAGTCCGACCGTTGCACGAGACATCGATTGCACTTTGTTTATACGGAATCTTCCACATACAACTAAGAGAGCTGCTACCTAGTGAATATGCAAGTGATTAAAAGGCACTAAACTACGAAAAAAGTTTAGTGTCGATTTTTTGTGTGTGACATATTTTAATAAGTTTAATGTTGAATAGTTTTTATAGTATAGTATTATCTGATAAAAGTGTATCCTTATTTGTTATTTATTGCCTGAGAGCCAATCATCGTCTCTACCTGAATTTGGGGTAAAGCCCCCTACCGGTAACATTGGCTGGAGCATAATAATCCAGGCCGTAGTGTTGGGCCAAGCGAATGCTGCCACCTCACGGCGCCTGGATAATCGAGGCTACATATGACAGAGCCAGGTCGGTGCGCTCAGCGGATGACCCTGTTAACGCAGGCACTAAACTCGGTCGAACACGGACATACAACACACTGGCGGTGGAACGACAAAACGCCGACACACTAACAAAATTGCTAGCGAACTTCCTTTACGTTTGAATTTCCTCAAATAAAAAGTTTGCAATGATGCACGCGTCACTATTTACTGTAAATGTTCACTTATCCACCGGATAACCATGTAGTAATTTTACTTGTCCAGGCCCAAAATCACTTGTCCCGGACATACCTGTGTACAACCATGCTAAGGTTGTCTAAAAATGAAAGTAATAATGAACTGACCACGTAATTTGTCTCTGGTGATGTTTTAAGACAGAAATTAAGAGATAAGTAGTGATGTAACTGACTTCTACGGATTAACAATTGTCAACTGAAATGCTGAACCATTGGAAAGAGAAAGTGAATTCTGACAGTCATCATAACTGGAGTACTTGTGTATTTAAGGACAGCAAATAATGTACTTGGTCTTGTACTTGCTATTTTTCCGAGTGTAGTACTTGGGTTTGTACTTGACCGTCAAAGTACTTGGACTTGGCAAGTACTTTCCCAAGTACTGTTTTTTCCGTTAAGTATTTGGCTCTCTGAAGGATTGAAAAAAAGACTACAGTGAAAATTGTATATTTATTCAAATTTTTCACAAAGCTTCATAACATGAAACATAATTGATGAGGCTTGACTACATGTTAATTGGTTTGTATGCATAAAGGGGAGGAGAAGCACAGGCACTTACAGGCATGTCAGGTAAGATTTGAAGCCATGAGTCAAGTACATGGAATAAACTAACACTATCTGATGCCTTGATCAGTTGTAGTGGCTTCAGATGTTCAGAAACCACCAGTTCATTTATATTGTGGAATTTTGTGGTAGACATAATTGCCTTGGCGTAAAATAATTCTTTGATAATTTTAATATCTTTGTAATGTACGCAATTAATAAATAATCCTGTTAATGATTATTTCACGTAATTCTATGCCTTAATTTCATTAGAATTGTGTTTTATTAATCGCTAATGACCCTGACAATATATCGAAAAAATAACTGCGCATACGCAAAGTTTTCACTTTGGCCCCACCTCCACGATCCACATACGCCGAGTTAATAGATGCAAGAAAAACGTCATCAACATGTATTTGGATTAGCCACCGCCAGACGAATGAATCGTGACCAATCAAATTATCAAAAGGAAACGTGGACCAGCTGCTGTTCATGTCACAGATTCAGCAAAGAAAATAAGGAAAATATATGGAATAAACAGAGAATGAACATGGCTGATTTAAAAGAAAAACCACCAACTCTCCACGCACGAAGCCGCCGATGACATATTGATAATTGAATGATTGGCATTGTTTTTGTTGGAATATAAAAGATACGAAATCTCACCTATGGTACTATCGTGTTCCTTTTTCACTAAGTACATCTGGCTATACATTTTTAAGTTTAGTTTTAATGAAACGTTTAGATAACAGAAACTGATTGAAGCCAAGAAACATTCAATAATGAAACCATTTTGTTTGCACCATAAATCCAGCTGTTATTTCCATAAGCAGTATAAATACAACATTATACATCACAAGAAGTAATGTACAATATTAAAATAGCATAGGTGGTTATGTATTTCGCTATCTACATAAGGTTTAATTTTACTTTGAAAAATGTAGATTTATAATAATAATAAAATTAATAACGGTATTGTCGACAACTATTAAAATATACTGCATCAGTGGAACAACATGTTTTATTTTGTACTGGGAGTGCAATAATTATTTGTTCTGCCCATCATTTAGAGTAAAAGATATTGAATATGTTTCTGTTTCAATGACGAATAAAATGATCATTGTATGATGGAAATAAAGGTATAAAATTATAAAACTTTAAAAGTAACACATATTTTAAAACACTGTTTTCGGTCATCATTGGTGTATTTAACTCAAGAAGATCCCTAAAACATTTTGAATGTTGTGGAACATTTATATTTTATGCATTTTCAAAATTATTGTAAAAGCAACATTGTTGACACCTTTTTATACACTACTCCCAGTATAGTTCACTTCATACAAATATGTTTCAACAAATTTTGAAGAATATGCTGTAGAACACAATCCAAACATGATGAGCATAAGAAAGCATACATTTTTTATTATGTAATCCTATTTTGCAACATAATGACGGGATGTTGAGCATTTGGATGCACAAATTGATCATCTTATGTCAGGTGACCCATTGTCCAATTAATCGCACTGTTGAGTAGAGCACTTCAATTTCCTCTTTCAATCAGTTCGGCTATTTCCAATGTTCCTGCAAATAAACAAAGTTGAATTTAGGAAACTGAGCTTAAATATGAGTTAACTAATTCAACACTGTGTAGATTAATTCAGTTTAGATAATATTATTACATTATGGGACTTATCACCAAGTGTACAGCTGGCTAAATGGAAAAGAAATACAAGAGAACCTTGTTATGCTGATTCAGTCAAACTAAAATCCCAATCCATTATTTTGGCCAACTTTTAATTCTACATAATTACCTGTATGCATTGGTAATATACAGAGCACTCCAGATAACTCAAACTCACATAAGTTGATTTTCGCTAAGTTAAGTCAATCTTTTCCTCGGTCCTGGGTAAAGGCCCCAATAAGGGGACCTTCTGATAACTTTCTCGGTTTGCATCAAGATACACTGCCATATCGCTCATTTTACGAATGCAGTGCAGTAACGCACGACCGCAGTGGTGCAGAATAGCGCAAACTGGGTCGCTATTTGGGCTTCAAAAGTGCGCCAAGACACAATATTTTCATAATATAAATATGCCTGGGATGATGTTGAATGATGGAACTAATGCTCTGAGGTATCAAATTTATGCAAAACTCAAGTTATCATGGCGAAATCGAGGTGGGTCTGGATTCTACACAAGTGCCTGATATTTTAGTATGCACTGACCCAATCCCAGTTGACACCGACTGCAGCCGTCGCCGGAAGTTATAATTCTATTTAATCGAAACGTTGCTCGGCTGACGGCATTGGTATGCAGGATAAATAAAGAATGCATACGCTTCCTACACTTATAAAAATAGCTGTCGATATACATATGTCTACAAATTGCTTATTTATTGTCATTGCTTGAATCAACTCACCTCGGAATCTGACATGTTGACTTTGTGTGTGACGTCAATAGTCTTTGCGTGGTTCACTGTGCGTGCATGAATATTAATTATTCTCGGGCTGCATAATTAATCTTCCACGTGGCAGCAAGCTCAAAATGATTCGCGTAAACACAATTGTTAATCGGCTTTTTGTGCAGATAACACCCAAATTATGCATAAACATGCAAGACATAAATAGCAAAGAAAGTACTTATGGGAAATTATCACTTTTTGATGCAGTATATCTCGAATGTATATTAGCTTACAAAGAATTGCTTTAAGATAATAATCAATTGCAATCTGTTCAGAACCTCGTATATGTTGATGTTTAGTACCTGGCACTGCAGACAAACAAGCATACTGTCAGTTACATCTACAAGACTGCAGAGTACAGACATGGCGAACAAATCAAGCAGCATTTGATCACTTTGTTGTTCCTACAAATATGCAAGGCAACTACAAAGCCCAGTGTAAACACTGTGATATATGAAGGTTTCCTCCTGCTCTGGGGCAACAACGAACTTGTTGAAGCACATCAAGGTATTGGCAGGTGCTAGTCCACCCACAACATGCTTAATAGTGTTCATTGATTCATTGAATTGAGCTTTCACACTTTGTTTTATAGTTTTATTGCCATGATATATTTAATTCAGATAGGAATATGGATTTTTTGACTAGCTACATATTTGTTGTGCATTGATAAATTTGATACTTTAATTTGAATATTAATGATGACTATTTCTTTATAATTTCAGAGAAAGCATGCTGATGCAGAATTGACAAAACCCAAGGCATCACAACCAGATTCACAGCCAAACATGACCAGTTCTTCTCCACACTGAAGAAATTCGTGACAACTGACCCATGCCAACATCAAACAACCTGGTATCTTTTGTCATTGGCGACCTCATGCCCTTTTCTCTAGTACAAAGTGTGCACTTCAAGAAGCTTATCTCAAACCTCAAGCCATGCTTCCAGATGCCCAGCAGGAAGCATTTGTCTGTGATGCCTACAAGACTGTTTACAGTAACATCAAAAGCCACCTTGATGCTGCTGAGGGTGGGTGCGTCACAATAATATTGGTCTGTGATCAAGTCGCCAAATGTGCAGCGTATTCATCGGTATAACCAGACATTGCATCACTGATTGTAGCATGGATTCTTTCATGTTGGTGTGCAACAGACTCACCGGGCGTCACACCAGAGAACACATCATGCAGCAGTACACTGAGGTGATGGAATCCTTCGGCATCGCATCAAGAATCTGTGCAATCGTCATAGATAATGCCTCAAAAATGAAGCACACATTTTCTCTTCCTGGATTCAATCGATTTCAATGCCAGTGCTCCCGATAGTGATGGAGATAGCGACACCGACGAAGCTGACGACGACATTGAACATGTAGATGCTGAAGTTCCTGAACTCCCACGACAATCATAGTGCTTTGCACACACGCTTCAGTTAGTTGTGAAGGACGGTGTCAAGCAGCACAAACCAACAAGGTGCTCACCAAGATAATACTCAATCATGCGCGGATATCTACAGTGGCCACGGAACTACTAGAAGGCGAGAACAAGCTCCAAGCTGCCAATGTCACCAGATGGAATTCTCATCAACTCAAGATGGTATGTTCCATACTCTCCATCCCTTTGGATCACCATTTATGACAGAAATATTTTACATGACTTCGTGATTATCCTTACTCCCATCAAGGAAGCGACTGATTTCGTGCAACAAGAGAAGACCATATCAGCCAGTCTGGTATTCCCGTGTATTATTGGGCTGCTTGTTCAACTCTAAGAGGTAAACTCACCGCATCACGAAAAGCTCATCGGTGCTCTCAAGAAATCCATGGATACTTGACTGAAGCATTATGAACATTCTGAGTTGTTCGCTTTTGCATCATCGCTTCATCCACGTTTCAATCTCCTCTGGGCCGATGATGAACAATACACTATCACCAAAACTACAGTGATCTGCAAGATGAATGCACTGCGCCCTCAATCTGCTGTCAGCGACACACGTGACACCAGTTCTCCCCCAAACAAAAAGAGTTGCCCATTTAGTTTCATGGCTTCATCTCTTGCACCAGCTGCACATCAGCACAATTAATCTTCATACGAACTCGCTGAATATTTAGCACTTCCAATATTGCCAGTGGATTCTGAACCCTTGGCTTTCTGGAAGCTACGCCGGGAACAGTTTCCAACTCTGGCGCGACTTGTACCGTCCTATCTAACTGTCCAGGCTAGCTCCTCACCAGTTGAGTAACTCTAGTGTCGCGGGCAAGGTCTTTCGTCCAGACAGGTGTAGGCTGACAGATAAGAAGTTTGAACGCATCACATTTGTTCGGTGCAGCCAGAAATAACTGAAGTGATGATACAAAATGCCAGCTTTTATGCCTTGGCTTAAATAATGAATTAATACATAATACTGCAATTTCCCCATGAAAGTTATTTCAACAAAAACAACTGATTCATTAAAACACATCAGTGGAGTCCGTACGTTATAATGCATATTAATACATAAATATAATACATAATAACAAAACATTTATACCATATAACATGATTTAACGTTAAAAATGAACAGATAATCTGCTTTAAAGGGATGTAGTCTGTTTGTCTGCCCAGAATTGGCGGGCGTAGTAATTTGTAACAGGAAGTCTGCAATGTTGAATGTGGGAAAGTTGAACATCAGCAGTTAATTCAGCCTGTATTGCCAATAAAAGTTGTTGTGTAATTGGATGTTTTGTTTACTATTTGAACATGTACCTGTGGTCGTACAGTCAAATGGCGACCGTTGTTACAGGCCTACTAAACACAATTTGGTGGGCAGCGTACCTTCCATATAGTTAGTATAGTATTAAGAACATTATATTAATTAATGAAAAACTAGGAAAGGACATACCCTCTATTAATATATAAATTAACGATTTACCTGGGTTTGGAGGGGGGGCCCAAGTATCGGTGGACTGTGGGAGTTGCTCCAAGGATGGGGGTGTCACCCCTACTTGGGGCAACTGGTAGTTCACTGGCTGGCCATCTGCAGGCCTTTGATCTTCACTTCCTAGTGTTGATAGATTGCTTGAAGGGCCAGGTTCAGTGGAAAACCCAGTTGACGTGTCACTGTCTCGTCTGTGGAGCTGGGCTGAAATATGACTCACACATTCACAATAATGCATTCTCATGCACCAGGGGGCACTGCTGATTACAATTACATCACTATTAAGGTCACACTCGGGACTGGGCAAGAGTGACCCAAACAGCGAGGTGACCGTATTAGTGGAACTAGTTTCCTATACTTTATTGTTACAAAAAGAATTTGGGACTGTATGAGTGTGACCTTAATTGTGAAGTGGCTGTATTACTGAGATGACCAAAAGATGAGGTTTCACTGTACAATAATGTTCTAATGTTTAGGAAGTATACATCATTAATTATACGCCTTGTTAATTTTATTTTGGTAGACCTAAAGTTGTTTTAATATTACTGAAATATTATTTATTCTTTGGATTATAAAATACAGAACTTTGTGAATATTGAAGGAAGCGCAGGCTGAATAAAACAATATCACATTAGTTTTTTAGGTAAAAAAATTCTGTTTCTTGGCTTTGCATTGGCTGTGTTCTGGGGGGAAGGGTGGCATTTTCAATGACAGAGAAGTCTGACAGTCCACATTATATGTATATATAATAAAACATATATACATATATCAAATTAGATAATATACACAATTCATGCCAATGTTGACAGTTTCTTACGACATTATGAAAAATAGCGAGGAAAATAACTGTTTTTCAGTGATGCCCTGATACCAAAAAAAGGCAAAAAGAATGCCCTACCTTTTTTATACGATGCCCTGCTATATTTTGTACATAACCCTACTTGTGGCTACAGATGGTTACATGATTGTGTATATTAATTTACGATCACCCCGATCTCGAAACGCATCTTGATCGTGCCACACACGCGGTTGATTGTTCCCAACTGAGCGCATCCCTCAATCGGGAATGGGTGCACCACGAGATCAGGGCGCTTGCAGACACTTGATCGCACCCCGATGTCGACTATGTATCCCGATCGCGCCACGCGGTCATTTTGATTGATCAAGCACCCCTATCTCGACTCCTATCCCGGTCACTATTAAATTCTTAATTGTTTGTATCAAAATTATTAAATATGTTGATTTGAGGAGACGCCGACCATCGGAAGTGGATAAACCAGAGTGGCAGACTTTCACGGAGCGCCTCCACTACACATATCTCCAAGCATTCCAAATTTTTTTGTTTGTATCTTCAAAAGTCTGATCGTCGGGAGACTTCTACCATTAGATTAGTCGTTAAATTCTTAATCATTTGATCCTTGCAAAACTTATTAAAATATGTTTTGATCTGAGGAGGCGCCAAACTTCGCAAGTCGGTAGACCAGCCTGTTTGCGACAGACTTTCGAAGCCGGCACGTGTGATTAGAAAAATAATACTTTATTCATACATTCTTTATTTGTTAATGTACCCATATATAATGATAATTAACGTCGTTTAGTATAACATAGCTCAACAACAGTAGTGAATAATATGCAACGACGCACCGGCACATGACATCGCTCATGCGCGTTGTGCCGTTTCTAGATCATGACATCAAGTGCGTGTGTAGTGGACTAGTCAAGGGAGCTAAGGTTGTTGGCAGCTAGCGTCTTCTTTTGCCAAAGCGTTTAGCAGTAGCTAAATGTTATGTCATGCTGGATATTGTGTTTTGCTAAAGCTTAATTAAAGTTAAGAAATTTTGCACACATATTACCTGTATAATATTCTGCATATTAAAAAGTCATGTAAAGCTAAATATTGTGTTTTGTTTTACAAATACTTGCCCAAGCCAACATTATAATGCATAAATATACATATACACTATGTACATAATATACTATAATATGTAAGTAGTATATTAAACTACAAGCTGTACCCTGCTACTATGTCTTGTTAACTATTTAATTTGGTCGCATGTCACAAGTGCCTTTTTAGCCATTGTTTACCGTGCTCTACGTGCCCTTTACTAAAATGGCACCCTGCCCTTTTGAAAACCTGGACAAAACCACTGATATCACTGTAATAGTCATAAATATTGCTGTTATTAATACAAACGTTCACTTCTTCAGCATCACTAAACTAATTGTTACATCTTGTGTATCATTTTAATATTCCCAATGAAAAACACTGTAGGTCACTTGATGGCTTTTCAATTAAACGTGTATTTCAAAATTAACATTTGTCTAAAATTTTATAATTATTTCTTTAAATTTTTCACAGATTTGATTCTCCATGACAATTATTCAGACAAGTAAAAATTCTGGCGGACAAGACGATTTCTACGCTAACTTGTCTGCTGGATGAGTGAAAATTTTGGCTTATTTCTATCACTGTTTGCAAACATATGTGGCCGATATATTTGACTATCATATTATAGTCTTGAAAATGGTACACACGTTCAACAGGTTCGTCTGGTACAGGTCCAGGAATTGGCGTTTCCCCATTCTTTAGACATTTGTGTATGTAGGCTGCCTTCCATTTAGCATACTTCCGGTTTTTCTCCAACTAAGACACATGAAAAGAGTTATGGTCATTCCACGCAGTGGCGCCGTCTGGGGGACAACTCGGAACTAACCAAGATTTGTCCCTGTCATTTTGACAGATCATTCTCAAAACAGAATAGTAATTGGTGCAATTGCTATAATTAAAGTCAAATATATTGCTTGCTATGGAACTAATCACAGTCTACAATTGCAATGAAAAGGCAAGAGTTTTACAGTTGCTATGTTATAACACATTTAAAAAAAATACTTTGTATTCATCAGTATAAATATACTGGTAATAAAAGTTACACAGTAAACAGTTATGTTTATGCTGTTATGTTTCTTGTCTTATTGTTAAACTGAAAGTGATTACCAGGTATAATAAAAGTCTTAGTATATTACTAATATTTTTTTATTGAGTGTTTCATTTAAGTAAATGTCTTAACTAGACAAAATGAAGACCATAGAGCATCACCCAAAAAGATAACACTTATTGAAACGTGTACTATTTGAGAAGACGCTGTACTTACATCTTCTGAAAGATCTCCAAATGTTGTTAGAACATCAAACAGCATTCCAGCGGTGTAGAACGTCTTCACAACATTCCTAAAATATAGTCAAAGATTTAACACATTATAATATATCATAATTTGCTCATCGTTCCTCTATCAGAAGATGAAAATATTATTTTGGTTTCTACACTACTGGCATAGACTAATTATTTATGTTATCTAGGTTTATATTTTTGTCTGTCATTCTCGCTTGCCAGGGGGGCGCTGCTGAATACATGAGTAAACCCTGGCAAATCGCTTGCCGAAACTCTGAAGATACGCTCAGCCGATAATGTCGCTTGTCGTAAAATTCCAGTGGTCTTCTGGGTGGTCTTCATGGACTGTTTGGGCAATAGATGTAATTATTTGAATACACAATACCACTCAGCGATTCGTGGGAATGGTCGAATGGGTAATTATATTGGAATTCCTGGAAATTGGGCATGAGTTGGATGAGTGTTCTCACGGGTGGTACGGCGAAGTCAATTATGTGTTTAATACAGCTAACTTCCATACAATGTTTAGATCTGCTTGTGAGGATGTTGTCTGTCAAAAATATGTACAATTACCAACTGCGATGAAATCAGTCTTACAGTACAACATACAATGACACTGAACTGACTGTCATTCAAGACTGAGTCTACTTCATAGAAAAGCTACGTTGGTCAGTAACCTTACTTTCAGGGTTGGAGTATATGCTATTTTGATACGCTAACAATGGATAATAATATACAATGACAATCAAGTCTTGCCCATCTATGTCAAACTCTGCCCATCAATATGATAGGGTGATCAGATTAGTCATGAAATGGTCCCATGAACCAGCTGAGTAAAAGCAACAGTGACCTAGTGAACTCACTTGCCAAACCGCCCTGCTCTGTCTTCGTTGTCTGCGTAGAGGAACATTTGGAGAGCAGCATTTTCCACGTGAGCCTGACCTACAACTTCATTCTGAATCGCTTCGTTGGTGCCGTTCAACTTCTTCTCCTGTCATCATCACCACAAGTTATACT
This sequence comes from Escarpia spicata, assembly GCA_963995525.1. Taxonomy (NCBI): domain Eukaryota; kingdom Metazoa; phylum Annelida; class Polychaeta; order Sabellida; family Siboglinidae; genus Escarpia; species Escarpia spicata. Next base: position 32,196,918 of record OZ023218.1, read on the forward strand.
GTGCAATTTTACCAAACTTCTTAATGCAGTTTTATATAAAGAAATTTATTTGTATACAATACAGCCTGTATACTCTTTTATGTAGCTTTTATTTTAAAGTAGTATATTGACCTGTATTTATGTAAAACAACGATATACTATCTACCAGTTACTGGTTTGATGACAATAAATTCTAAATCCTAAAGGTTTAACGAGAATTTTAGAACTTATCAAATTCATGTTTTTGTGGCTAACTAAATAATTACTGCAAAAATTCACATGGTGCAATCTGAACTTGTTCCAAAAACAAGCTGTTGGACGCTTATCTTCACAAAGTCCAGAAACCTATATTGTGATGGTGGTGGTTTTGTCATCACCACATATTGCACAGAAAATAAATCACTTCTGTGGCATCACCTTTCAAATTGAACTGTTTTTAAAGAGATATTAATTAATGCACATTGATGCTACTTTGGATACGAGACGAGGGCAGCTTGGTTGATGATATCCTGGCTACTACGTCACATCAGTTAAATGCAGGGGCTATTGGCAGTGGCAGCAATTTTAGATCGCTCAAAACCTGAAATCCTACACGACGTATTGGTGAAGGCGAGTGGTTTGAACCACTACGTTCGTTTGGACTTTGCGAACGTAAGACCTCGTGAAAAGTCTTCAATAAGTTGTCTAAAATGTTGGTATTGCTGTCATGTTACCTGCTCCATGGTGTCCATCAGACATGCCAGAAACGTTCGACTTTGTGGAGATTTCTTGTCAAGTTCCATACCTCTCTGTACAGCATACAACCGACCTAGAAACAGCATCACTTGATCAGCAATTGTCAGCAATACAGTATTTTGAACTTTGAACCATTTTAATTTCTACTGTTGCCAATTACAGCACTGCATGTGCACAACAGATAATTTTAACAATTTCAATGGTGCCACCCGGGTAACAACTACCAAATAGCGCTCCGGTTTGCTCCAGTCTGCACCCGAACACAGACAACAGCCGTGCGGACAACAAAGTGAATGGGAGTTATTTAAACATCTTACATTGATGACTGGATATTGAGAACAGTCTAATCAGTACCCTTGTGCCTTGTCTACCCCTTGCCTGTCGTTGACATTGTTGATAAACATTAGACCGTGAACAGCGTTTGTTGCCGTCATCAACTTTCAAGTCTTTCCAAACAACGTGCAATCCGTTCACATCTATACTAAATAATGCCATCCATACACATATACTATATGCATGTTTTTAAATTCATGTATGTTTGGTAAATATTACAATTGGAGTTCATTATAAACGAAAAACAAACCTTTTTAAAAGCATGTTTATAAATCATGCCACCACCACCAAATAATACATTCATTACAAATGACCCCGTCACCCAGGGTCACATAATTTTGAAAAAAGACAATGCTATGTTCTCGTCTTTCATATAAGTCTTACTGTCTATATTATAAAACAGTTGATACTCGTTTTTTTGTGCTCCCACATCTCCGTCAGTTTTGCATGTATCGGGCGGAAATTTTGCATGTGATCAAGCGGGCCCATTGAGATGGTTCGTAGATTTAGACATTTTCGAAATTCATCCAGGGGGTGGAGACCTTGACGGAGCTCAATATTTCAAAGGCTGTACGTGGAGTTCCAGCCGCAGAATTTCATGTTTTTATATCATCGTAAAGATAATTATGCCATCTACACATATGTCGCTGGATGTATGCAGAAGTTTTGAATAGTTTTTAAGTTATTGACGTTTGAAAATCCTCAGCACTTAACATGCACCAGGTTTACCTGTCGTTGGTCACATCCACATGTTTACAAGTAGTGCCCTGTTTCGCATTTCATATATTTCCTACAGATGACGCTATGTGTCATTTTGTTATTTAGCGTCAAAATTATCGCCCGTCTTTTGATCTTGATCGATACGTTCCAGATACCAATGCTGGCTTGACTGCAATGGAATGGGGAGTGTGCTCAATGTTTATTTGTGGCCAATCTGGCGCTGGAAGGTGGTAACCGAGTCTGCCGTCACAGTGCTCTCTTCCAGCTGATTCCAGTCAATCAGTCTGTATTAAAAAGGAGTGTCTATATTGTTCAGTTAGTGTATTATAAAAAGTGAGTATCAAAAGTTGTATTGGATAACTAGGAATACGACATATCTATATTATAAAACAGTTCGTTCTCTTGTTTATTTGTGCACCCACATCTCCATTAGTTTTGCATGTATCGGGCTGATATTTCAACTGAGCATCTGCTGTTGCTGGTTACGTCAGTTAGATGGGTGAGCGATTGAGATTTCTGGCTATAGGTTGTCCTAACAACTAGGCCAGTGACAAGTTACCATTTATTATTACGGGTAGGCTGGAAACATGGGCTTGGGGTGTCTGGTACATATGACTGCTTATCATCCCCGGGCAACGCTGGGTAACTCAGCCAGGATAGTATAATTTAATTGGGTGATTTTGCCACAACTTATAATCTAATTTCCTCTCAAAAGACTGCACCGATGAAGCCTCAACCATAGACTGTGTGAGGCTGTTCCATATGAATACATCTGTGTATCGGTGTATAAATAAGTTTTTTAATTGAAAGTATGAAGTTACCTTTCTGAATCCTTGAATTCTCTTACGGAGCTTTCGGTGTCCTCACAAAACCATCATCAGCATTGGATTGATCTCAGTCGTCATATGACTTCGTTAGTGGTTGTTACATAATGAATTATGAACATAACTCAATGCGGTAACAGCATACATACTGATAAGATTTTAATGTTTAATCAACAGTGTTCTTTGAATATTTTTAGGTTGTGTTCTCTCGTATGTGAATAGTTGTCCCTCAATGTCACAAAATGCTGCTTCATATTTCTCAGTTAGAACCTCCGTGTCTGTGCAGCAGCAGCAGACTGGTGTAGCATGACCAGTCCACAAAAAATGGGGCACCCCTACTCAGACTCTACCTAGTTTTGTAATGTTACAGATTTTGAAGAAAAAGACATTTCTGAGCATGCTGATATTGATGGTTATACATCAGGTACCCTGAAATATGTCACGCAGACAGTCCTGAATAGAATTCAAACAAGTTAAATAATAACACGATTACATGCCTAATATTAAAAATGGGCCAAGAGGCCCTGGAGTCCTTTGAACTATATTGTGAGTTTGTAATTATTAATTAAATGTTTTTTGGTGAATCATAGTACAGATCATTAAGGGTGATGATGGAAGTAAAATATTGACATGTTTAAAATCCTGGCTCTCAGCATTGGGGGAGACCGTGTTTCCCTCGTGACTCGGAGATCATGTCAATGTCGGTTCCGCCTCAATTTGGGACGTAAAAGAACCACTGACGACGACAAGCACCCTGGCAATGACCACCCTCAGTGCCAACATACAAAAAGGTCGGTTTGGCGATAATGTTCTGAACAAGGCTGACTAGTGGAATGAGACCTCGTAAGACCATTACATTGTAACCACAATAATACAGACTAGACAGTTAATAGAACATTGCCGAGTGCTGGAAACAACTAGAATGAGACTGTAGAAGAAACGTATTGCCACAGATAACCAGGGGGCCAAGTGGGCTGAACAGATATTACTTTACTTATCCTCTTCGTGCCGTGTGGCACATAAGGCTCGCACAAGATCTCGCCAGACCCCTCTGTCTTGGGCTTTCCTTGCTGCTGTGCCACAGGTCAGCCCAGCATTCTTTAGTTCTTCTTTAATTGTTCGTCGCCAAGTTATTTTCGGTCTGCCTCTTTTCCTATTTCCTTCTGGCGCCCAGGTCAATGCTGCCTTTGCTGGAATGTAGCTGCTCATCCTGTAGACATGGCCGAGCCATGTCCATCTCCTCTTTTTCAGGGTGAGGCAGATCTGTTGTTCTTTTGTTGCTTGGTGGAGTCTTGTGTTGGAAATGGTCTCGGGCCAGTATACTTTCATTATCTTCCTTAGGCAGGTGTTGTGGAAGCTTGAGAGTCTATTGGTGTCGTGCTGTGTCATGCGCCAGCACTCTAGCCATACAGGAGTAGAGAGGTCATTGCTCTTGTAGATTTTTTGTTTTGTTTTTCTGGCCGTTGAAGATTTGCAAATGCTGACCTGGCTTTTCCCAATCGTGTTTTAATGTCTTCTTCTGCACCTCCTTGGAGACTGATGGTGCTGCCCAGGTAGGTGAACTTGTTCACATATTCGAGTGCACGATTGTTAATCATGATAGGTTGCTGTGTCAGGTTGCTGTTTGTCAATATTTTTGTCTTTTTTGCATTAATTGAAAGACCAATGGAACTGGTTTGTTGTTCTAGGTTACTTATTTTCTTTTGTACTTGATCTCGAGAGTGAGAAGGCAGAGCAAGATCATCTGCATAGATTAGATCTTCGAGTGAAGAGCACAGGTTCCATCTGCCAGTCCGCTGTTGGTTGGTCATGATTTTTGTAGTCCAATCGATGGCTAGGGTGAAAAGAAATGAAGACATGACACACCCTTGACGGACACCGGAGTTCACAGTGAATTTGTTGTTGTTGTTGAGTTTCCGACATTTCAGGAGAAATTCCTGTAGAAGACCTGGATCTACAAAATTGACATACATTTTTCTCTGCCATTCGTTGCATTGTTCTAGAATGTTCCACAAAGTGAAGATGTGTTCGGGTGTTCCTCTCCCTTTTCTGAAGCCTGCTTGTTCTGGGCGGAGAAGCTTGTCTACTGTTGTTTTCATTCGTGTCACGATGATCTTAGAGAAAATTGAACAGACATGGAATGCTGTAAAAGGTTTGCCTCCAAAAAACATTTATACATATATCTACAGCGATAGAAATAAGCAAGAATATTTACTTGTCCGCCGGAAAAGTAAGTTTTGAAATCTACATGTCTGCCAAAATTTATATTTGTCCGAGTGGTTGTTAATGGGAATCGAAGCTTCAGAAAAAACGTTTCGAAAATTGTCACCGATCTGGGACTGGATTGGCTAACATTCGATGACTTGGAAGACTGCCGAGTCCGCGTGGGTTAGGCGTAATAATGGTTAAACTATATAATTATTCAAATAACACGTAGCGATACAAAGTCTATTTCCAAAGTTTGTGAAATATGATCCATGAGTGGAAGCAATGAAATACAGCCTCGATCAACGAAGGCTGATGCGCAGTCTATCCTACGTATGACAGAGCTAGGTTGGTGCACTCAGCGGATGACCCTGTTGACGCAGGCACTAAACTCGGTCGAACACTGACGTACAACACACTGGCAGCGGAACTACAAGACGCCGACACACTAACAAAATTGCAACATGCGCAATTGCTAGTGAACTTCATTTACGTTTGAATTTCCTCAAATAAAAAGTTTGCAATGTTGCACGCGTCACTATTTACTGTAAATTTTCACTTGTCCATCGCATAACCATATAGAGTAATTTTACTTGTCCCGGACAAACAGACAAATGCTATTTCGAACGCTGATCTAGGATCACAACCTAGGTGGACAACCTTGAAAAAAAAGTTACTGGAAAATAGTTATTAGCCTCTAAAGACGCCCGTCCAAACCCACAACGAACTAGCGTTGTAGCACTTTCCATTTAGATATTATGCCTTTTTTGAGCGATAACATCGGTTTGTTTACGCTCGAAAATTAACAAGTTCGTATCACAAACATGTCAAAAGGTAAAGTCAGCAGTATGTGGATGTTTACAATCTTCTTAAATAGGAAGACAGCACGAGACTAAGGCTCTAGCAAACAGATGTGTTGTTGCGTGCCCTAACTTTGTGCATCATCCAGTTAAGATGTTTCGGCAATGTTTTGAATCCGGGCCCACTTCGATTTCGTCGTTATAACTACATTTTAGTCATATCCAGTAATGTTTTAATTTGTTTAATTTATTTACTATTGCTGGCACGTCAGCTTCAAATGTCGTCTGAAGACACATTTCTTTTGTGTTTCATATTAGTGCCACTCTACATGAACATTGCTCTCTACTAAAACCAATTTTAATTAGTTATCGTATTCGTATAATGATTATTCATTATTCTTCATGTAAACTATTTTATATCAAATGTTTTACTAAATTATTTATTATTATTAATCATACAGATATATATTTATTTATTAGTATTATTTTATAACGTTATTGTGCTAGATTGATTATTATTAATATTATTTAATTTTGATGAATAACTGCTATTTATTTACTTCTTTATTTAGAAATTTTACATTATTCAATATGTATGTATTTATTTTATTCTTTACCACTAATATTTATTTTAAATTAATATACATATTTATTGCAATTCTACAATTTTTATGTATTTTAATATGTTGTGAAGCGCCACGAACAATACTGGACGTGGCGCTATACAAAATAAAATATATTATTATTATTATGTTACGATCCCTAGGTTACGATGCCTGGGAGAAGATAAACCATAGTATAAATTGGATGGGTGTCTACACTGTTCTTACAGGTGGTACAGTGAAGTTAATTATGAGTTTGATTCAGCTAACTTCCATACAATGCATGGGAGATCTGCCAGGGGAAGTGTACGTAGTCGCACCCCTAGCTAGTGTCATCTTATAATTTATGTCATGAGAATATGAGTCAAGTTTCGACTCAAGAGATGAGTCATGATCATGATAGTACGATGACTCGATCGTGTGTTCAAATACAAATGCGAACATGAGTAACTCAGTAAGGACTTCTAGTTCTAACTGGAAGTTTGAACACGACTACTCGGACTAGTGACATGGGGGCCAGCTACTTGGATTTCTTGGAGATGATTTTGAGACTTTTAACTTTGCCTCAACAACATCTGAATATGTCTGATACTGTGAGAAAACGTTGTAGTCTAAGTTGTGCTTCCCCCGTACTCGTGCAACCTGCAAGTGTAAAACACTGGTTGACAACCAACCGACGGCGACAGGTAACACCGCAGTTTAATTTGTGATTCTATTAATTTTGTTTATCTTATTTCACCGCCGTGTGACTAAGACAGGGCATTTTACTTCAAGAAAACACTTACAATAATACGACACCGCTGGATCTCTTGCATCATATTCAACTGCTGTTTTCACGTAGTGTTGGATAGGTTTTAATGTCGGTGGTACAGCAGGTAGTGCCATTTTGCCGGTGACGGAAATAAAATTGTTAAGGCAATCCCTTTGTATGCATCCGGTTTCGCTAGAGGGCGCTGCGCCCGCTTGAGCCAGATTATAATAATGTCATTGATTGATTGTTTATTTCCAAGTGAAAATGCATTCAAAGAGAACTACACGCAATATACAATACATAAACATTTACACATGGAAATGGGGGAAGATAGAATTGGTGTACTTATTAATCACTTATTAATCATAAAGTATAATAATGTCATAAGTTACTAAATGCCACCATGTCGGTGTCTGATGGTTCACAGTGATCTCGGCCTTTCGCGATCTCGGCCTGTGCGGCAGTGATCTCGGCCTTTTGAGGAGTGATCTCGGCCTGTTCGGGGAGTGATCTCGGCCTTTTTATGTGAGTGATGCTAACCAGAAATAATGAAGTTGCATCCATCTGTATGTTACAATATGCAATGCAATAAAGATGTTTTGACGATCTGTCGTGATCTTATTCTTACTTCCTACCTTACTGCAAGTGCTTATCCCATGAACGGTCAATAGTTGTCCAAGTTTGAGGTCAATAGTTGCTCAAGTTTGAGCATTGAGGCTGTCTCAAGTTGTAGTTTTCTGTAGTTGTCTTCCCAATTTCTAATAAATTTTTAGGAAAACCATTTTTATGTTATTGTTGTTATTGCTAAAGTCACAATTACGTAACCAATAAAAAATACACAAGAATCAACTTTAAAATATTACATGTACGTTGGAAAGGGTAGGTGTCATGGTAATTTGCTTCATAATCTCCCTTAGTTATCTTTTCATTTTAACACTATTTTTGATTTGTGTCCATTAAGAAAGTGTGAAAGTGTAATTCGCATATCCTTTCATGTTGTTTGTCTTTGATTTGTGTGCTGTGAGAATGTGTTGAGGCCGTAATCAGCTCTCTACTCTTGAAATGCTTTACTGAGCAGATTTCTTCATTTTGCTTGTCTTTAAATTGTTAAGACATGAGGAAGCCATGACAATTGGCTTGTTAGGCGTGTACGTATTATTTCACAGAGCAGGTGCTTTGTTTGAACGGTGTAATCATTGTATGCAAGGTCGACTCGTTTACTAGTCACCGCCTATTACTAAACATAATATATAGATCAGAAAATTTAGTTGGAAACAGAAAACATGTATGACATATACGGTACCACACATTTAAACGTGCTAGTGAGTTCCAAGCACGAATATAACATTGTACTAGCAAAACTTCTGAAATATTACAAGAAATTATAATTATGTGATCATTAAAACTACAAGTGCACTGGCGTAAAATACGCAAGTACTAGGAATGTTTAACTTCACACAAATGTCTAATGCTCAAGTTTAGGAACATGAAGTACACTAGAATACATAATTATAGTTGATACTGTATGATGTGTTTCTACAATAAAAAAACAATGCTAAAAACTATGTTTCTTGGACTTTGAGAAATTATAAGGCCACTCTTACCAGGGAATAGGGATGGGTCAAGTACATGCACAGTGTACTTAAGTACAAGTACAAGTATTTTCAGTTTTGCCAAGTGCAAGTACTCGTCTAAAAATATAAACATGTGCAAGTACTTTATCAAGAAACTCAAGTACAAGTACAAAGTACTCTGACAATTTTAGTCACGTACAGTCAAGTACATTGAACGCTACATTTATGTTTCATAATAGTGGAAGTCAAAGCGATGAAAACACAAAAGCAGCAGTATTATGCATTTATTCATTATTTAAGTCAAGGCATAAAATGCTGGCATTTTGCATCAACTCTTGAGATGTTCACTTATTTCTGGCTGCACCGAACAAATGTGATGCGTTCAAACTTCTTGTCTGTCAGCCTACACCTGTCTGAACGAAAGATCTTGCCCGCGACACTAGAGTCGCTCGACTGGTGCAGAGCTAGCCTGGACGGTTAGATAGGACAGTACAAGTTGCAAATGCCCTTTTAAGGTCGGTCTGATGTGGAAAAGGTTTACAGTTAGGTAGAAGGTTATGGGTAGGGTTAGGTTGAATTTACCTTTGACAAGATTGCATGACACCAGGTGTTTACATGCATTTGTACCTGGATGGGTAGAAAAAATCACTGAGATGTCGTCTGTTGACAAAGGAATGCAGGAGGTCGTGCCAATGTGACAGCCACAGCATGGAGTGTGATAGACGTCAACTGATATAGGCACAGTACATGGATTGTGGAAAATCGTAGACTTGGTGGAACAGTGGCAGGTCAAACAAAGCCGACCGTAAAATAATAATGACAAACTTCTATAGCGCCTAAATCCCCATGGATCTGTGCTCAGAGGCGCAACATACAAGAATCAGTGGGCAAAATCGTTAACAGGGATAAGCAAGAGTCGTCATTAGAGAAAAGGACCGCCAAAGGTTAGGGTAGGAATGCAATTTCAAATAAATAAGTCTTTAGGTTTTTACGGAAGGCATTTATAGTCTCGGATGATTTTAAAGCGATAGGGAGTTGATTCCAGATTTTTTGTGCAGCTACAGAAAAAGCACGTTTGCAAATATTAAGGTTGGTTTTCGGAACAAAAGGTTGTTGTGAAACAGATGATCTGAGATACCTGGGGATATCGGAAAAACGAAGGAGACTAAACAAATAGGATGGGTGTTACGTAGAAAGGGTATGATATGTGGTAGTAGCTAATTTGAATTGTATTCGATATGTAACTGGAAGCCAATGCAACTGTCTAAGTAGGGGCAGAGATGGTGAGAAACGAGGTGCTTTTAGTACTACACGTGCTAAACAATTCTGTACACGTTGGAGTTTAGCTAAGTCCTTTTTAAACAAAGCCGACCATAAAATGGTAAGATATTACGCGTTCCGTGCCACCAACGCACGACGCACACTGATACGGTGATTATGATAGCCAACAAGGAGACAGCTAAGAGTAGCAGGTGAGTGCGTGCGCACGTGCGAACATGTGTGCATGTGTATGCGCGCATGTGTGCTGTTTTGTGTGAGCATGTGCGTGTGCAAAAAACTTAAATACTGTGTCACGTTTTAACAGGTGGACCATCAAAATAGAAGATGGTGGCCACGTTAACATGGTCACTGCAGAATGCGCGACTACCTCAGTTATTGAAGAAGAAATGACCGAGGATGTCTTGAAAACTCAATCGACCATACATCGATACTCTCAAAGATAACGTAAATTTCTTGAACATGAATATCACGTAGTCTGGTAGCAACTAAGCAGAATGTGTGCACTATATTGATGGTTACACCCGTCATGATCTTATCTTGAATTCAAAGTGGTCATCTCGATGGTCATATGTCTCGTGACTTGTTTTCTAAGTGACATCACGAGACATTTGTTTTGGTGACCCGCAAAAAGGGCAGAACTCCTAGTATGCCTTCATTTCCAATTGCCATATCACCGACAAGACAATCTACAGAAAACAAACTTGTTCCAGCCAGCAGTGGAATAACAGTTATGTTAAAATTTACACTGATATGTTGCAAGGTTTTGTTTCTGTTTACTATTCGCAGTATTATGTATAGCAGAAGATATTACAAAATCAAACGCATCTTGTTCAATCTGTGTTCATTTAGCGAGGATCAACAGAAATGTGTGTGTATGTATGTGTGTATATACATTATATATATATATATATATGTATATATTAGTTTACGTATGATAAAACTAGGAATTCTGACCATAAGCATGCTTTATTCTATGGTAATAAAAACCATGTAATAACAATATATTCAACATTATATTTAAGATTAAATATATTTTTATTGAGTAAGCATGAGCCGTTATACATTATCATACAAATACATTGTAGTCCAGCTCATAATGTCCACCAAGGGCGTTTAGTTGGCAGACATCAACTCAACTATAAATAACATAAATCAGAATATTTATACTGTACTCCTAATATACATAGCTTTTCAATATGATTCATGATCACAGCCCACATATAAAACAAACATGTACTTCAACTATTAACGATATGCTGATTCAAGTCTTTAAATCACCTGAAGAAGTTCCTAATAACTTTTTCTTGTACTGCATAAATAAAAACCAAATACCAAGAAAAAGTATGTTCACCAGACTCAGAAAGACAGGTTGTTTGAAATGTTTGTGGAGGACGGGACAACATGTCAACACTGTGACACCCACAGCATATTTCTGTTAGGCAACTTTTATTAAAGTGAGGCTGTCTGTTCCATTGGGTAATTATTAGCAGGAAGTCCACTGAATCAGTTGTATGCTGTCCAGCTTCAATTCAAATACCTTTATTGTCCCTCATGGGGAAATTCTCTTGTGGTGTTCGGTATTAAGAAAGCAATAAATAAACATGTGTAACTAAGAACACTGACCACACGGACCACACAGACCACACGGACCACACTGACCACACAGACCACACTGACCACACAGACCACACTGACCACACAGACCACACTGACCACACAGACCACACTGACCACACAGACACACACCATCGATATATATATATATATATAGATAAATACTCCTGGTATAGCATACACTGTAGTTGTAAAAGATAAAAACAAATACTTGGCATGGTTATGAGCGTGGGAATGAACCAACTTCAACACCATTTGAGCCAATAAATAATAAATGCCAATACAGACTGTTTATCAATGGAATGTTTTCTTTACAATGTGGACATTTTGTGGGCGCAACCCGCACCCGCCAAAAAGCGAACAATATTTCAGGCATATGAAACTCAATTTGGCAGGCAGTATTCCTCCAACGTATTTATGTCATAGTAACACTTTCTAGTATTATCTGCACTGATCAATTTAAATCACAGTAGCACACTTTCTTTTCTTATAAAATAGTGTACATGTACCTACAGCACACACAAACTAGATGCAATGATGGTGTCGATGTCACTAAATTTGGCTTCACAACAAACATACCAAGGTTTGTCAGCAGTCATATATGAACGAGTTCACAGTTGTTCAACTACTACTGCCCAGTTGTGAGGATATTCAACTGTTCAATTAGTCGTGGCTGGTTGTGAGGATATTCAACTGTTCAACTACTCGTGGCTGGTCATGAGTATATTGAACTGTTCAACTACTTGTGGCCAGTCGTGAGGATATTGAACTGTTCAACTACATGTGGCTGGTCATGCAGATACTGAACTGTTCGACTACTGGTGGCTGGTCGTGAGGATATCGAACTGTTCAATTACTCGTGGCCAATAGTGGCAATATTGAACTGTTCAACTATTTCTGGCCAGTAGTAATGATACTGAACTGTTCAACTACTCGTGGCGATTGGTGAGGATATTGAACTGTTCAAATAGTGGTGGCTGGTCGTGAGGATATCAAACTGTTCAACTACTCATGGCCGGTCATTGCCAGTAGTGATGACACTGAACTGTTCTACTACTCATGGCCAATGGTGAGGATATTGAACTGTTCAACTACTTGTGGCCAGTGATGAGGATATTGATCTGTTCAACTACTCGTTGCCAGTGGTGAAGATATTGAACTGTTCAACTACTCATGGCTGGTCGTGAGTATACTGAACTGTTCAACTACACGTGGCTGGTCATGATGATATCGAACTGTTCAACTACTCGTGGCCAGTTCCGAGTATATTGAACTGTTCAACTACACGTGACTGGTCGTGATGGTATTGAACTGTTCAAATAATTGTGACTGGTCGTGAGTATATTGAACTGTTCAATTACTCGTGGCAAGTTGTGAGGATATTGAACTGTTCAACTAATGGTGCCAGTCGTGAGTATATTGAACTGTTCAACTACTCATGGCCAGTCGTGAGGATATCGAACTGTTCAACTACTCGTGGCCGGTCGTGAGGATATTGAGGGCCTTTGTGAGGTTATCTATAGCAGCAGCTGTGTCCTCGTACTGCATGGCACTGCTGGCGTATTCACTCAGCTTCATTGCCTTCTGGTAGTCTTCTGGTGTCAACTTGACACCCTCTGCAAAATGACCATTTATTTAATTACCACACACAACCGAGCCGGCTGATGTCACACCTGTTTCAGTGCAAACAACAGACACAACATAGATACAGTAATTAATAATAACATTAATAATACATTTCTTATATAGCCCCCGTCCAAATAAATGTTCTGGGGTGCAGTAGAGTGATTATTACAAATAAATAAATTAACAAGAATCTATGCATACTTCAATAGAGAATAATGTAGTAGAATATGTCTTGTGCCACCACCCAGCTAGCCCAACAAGTGTACTCTCTAGACAGATGGTCACCCATGGCAGGTCAACTAACATTGAAAAGACAGTCACAGGAACAAAGAAAGTGGTTGTCCAAGACAGGTCAAGTAATATTGAAAAGACAGTCACAGGAACAAAGAAAGTGGTTGACCAAGACAGATGGTTTCCCAAATTTACCACATTTATTTATAGAAAATATTTTCTTTCCTAGTATGTTACCCACCACTGACAGACAGGTGATTACAGGTAGCATAGAAATAACCACTAAGTATTTACACTGTAATAGTTTAGTTGTATTTTTTGTACTGACCAGGAGGTAAGTGGACCAACAGTTAACTGACCACACGATAAGTTAACACTGTGCTATTTGTTAAGAAGATAAAGTTTGCGTACATCGTAAATGTTTGTGTAAGTAATCATTCTACTATCTCCACCTTTGCTCTGTATCAACAACTTTTCCGTCTTGTCATTGTGATTTGTCAAATATAAACATGCAGCAGGTTTTTTTTAAATACACTGTTAAGTTCCTATGTTTACCAAGACATGATCTGGATATTGGTCTCATTTAGGAGACAATGATTGTGTGACTGCTAATTAACTGGTGCTCAACCATTTTAGTATCAGAGATATCCACATCTACCTGTGTACCACCATGCTAAGGCTGTCTCAAAATTAAAGTAATAAAGAACTGATCACTTAATTTGCCTCTGGTGATGTTTTAAGAGAGAAACTAAAAGATAAGTAATGATGTAACTGACTTCTACAGATTAACAATTGTCAACTGAAATGCTGAACCATTGGAAAGAGAACTACAAAGTGAATTCTGATAGTCACCATTACTCAAGTACTTGTGTACTTAAGTACAGCAAGTACTGTACTTGGACTTGTATTTGTCATTTTGTTGAGTGCAGTATTTGGACTTGCACTTCAAAGCACGTGGACTTGGCAAGTACTTTCTCAAGTACTTTCTCAAGTACTTTTTCATGTTTTTGTTAAGTATTTGGCTCTATCTGAAGGGTTGAAAATATAGGCTACAGTGAAAAATACTATATATTTATTCTTATTTTGCACAAAGTTTCATAACATGAAACATCATTGATGGTGCATGACTACATGTTGATATTCATAATGGGAAGGAGAAGCCCAGGCACTTACAGGCATGTCAGCTGAGATTTGAAGCTATGAGTCAATTACATGGGATAAACTAACACTAACTGATCTCTTGATCAGCTATAGTGGCTTCCAGGTTCAGAAACCACCAGTTCACTTATACTGTGGAATTTTGTGATAGACATAATTGCCTTGGCTTAAGATAATGACTGTATAGTAGTCAATTGCAATCTGTTCAGAACCTGGTACATGTTGATGTTTAGTAGCTGGCACTGCAGACAAACAAGCATATTCTCAGTTACAAGACTGCAGAGTACAGACATGGTGAACAAATCAGTAGCATTTGATCACTTTGTTGTTCCTACAAATGTGCAAGGCAACTACAAAGCCCAGTGTAAACACTGTCATATATGAAGATTTCCTCCTGCTCTGGGGCAACAACGAACTCGTACATGAAGGTATTGACAGGTGCTAGTCCACTAACAACATGCCTAATAGTGTTCATTGATTCATTGAAGTGAGCTTTCACACCTTCTTTTATAGTTTTATTGTCATCATATATTTAATTCTAATAGGAATGTGGATTTTTTGGACTATCTACATATTTGTTGAGCATTGATAAATTTGATACTTTAATTTGAATATTAATGTTGATTATCTCCTTCTAATTTCAGAGAAAGCATGCTGATGCAGAATTTACGAAACCCAAGGCATCACAACCAGATTCACAACCAAACATGACCAGTTTCTTCTCCACACTGTAGAAATTCGCGACAACTTACGCCAATATCAAACAACAAACGACATAGTACCTTTTGTTACTGGTGATCTCATGCCCTTTTCTCTAGTACAAAGTGTGCACTTCAAGAAGCTTATCTCAAACCTCGAGCCATGCTTCCAGATGCCCAGCAGGAAGCATTTGTCTGCGATGCCTACAAGACTGTTTACAGTAACATCAAAAGCCACCTTGATGCTGCTGAGGGTGGGTGCGTCACAATAATATTGGTCTGTGATCAAGTCGCCAAATGTGCAGCGTATTCATCGGTATAACCGGACATTGCATCACTGATTGTAGCATGGATTCTTTCATGTTGGCGTGTAACAGACTCACCGGGCATCACACCAGAGAACACATCATGCAGCAGTATACTGAGGTGATGGAATCCTTTGGCATCCATCAAAGATCTGTGCAATCGTCATAGATAATGCCTCTAACATGAACCGCGCATTTTCTCTTCCTGGATTCAACTGATTTCAATGCCAGTGCTCCCGATAGTGATGGAGATAGTGACACCGACGACGACGACATTGAACATGTAGATGCTGAAGTTCCTGAACTCCCACAAAAATCGTCGTGCTTTGCACACACGCTTCAGTTAGTTGTGAAGGACGGTTTCAAGGTTGCCACACAAACCAACTAGTTGCTCGCCAAATCTTTGATAATAATCAATCATGTGCAGATATCTACAATGGCCACAGAACTACTAGAAGGCGAGAACAAGTTCCAAGCTGCCAATGCAACCAGATGGAATATAGACAATCAAGGACAGTAGTTTGATCTGAAATTTCTGTTGACTGGCATCATCTGATCACCACTCAATTCTCTCACACAGGAGAAAGCCACCACCCAATAAAGGGCATATCAAACACATGTAACTAACTCTAAATAACTATGACTGTGTTTTCCGAAATATATAGTCAATTTGTAGATGAGAGGCCAAAGGTCCAAGGAAGCGAGGGAACATAGACAGAGTGGACCTGACCGTCTCAGAGGAGAGGCACTTACAATACTCCAAAGACTGCATATTAAAGGGAGGGTGTCTATTCAGTTTTATTGTGAAACCACACAATACAGTATCAACTATAATTATGTATTCTAGTGTACTTCATGTCCTAACAAAGCAGGAGCAAGTTTTGAATTTAACAATTCAATGTGTAAAAAAATCACAGCCGTCACCGAGATCCCTGAAGAGCAAATCCCTGAAGAGCAAGCTCAGATAATTCTGGGAAAGGTGATGACGAGGGCATGAGGACGTGTTACATGATGCAGATATCCAGCTTATTGATAATCCAACCTGAGACCAGGCTTTTGACTGTGGCACACTGCCACGTACATACACTGTACGTGGTTTCCCCATGAAACATTTATTTCAACAAAAACAAATGATTCATTAAAACACATCAGGGCAGTTCGTATGTTATAATACACAATAACGATACATTTATATCATATAACATGATTTTACGATAAAACAGACAATCTGCTTTAAAGAGACATAGTCTGTTCGTCTGCCCGGAATTGGCGGGGTAGTAATTTGTAACAGGAAGTCTGCAATGTTGAATGTGGGAAAGTTGAACATCAGCAGTTAATTCAGCCTGTATTGCCAATAAAACTTGTGTAATTGGATGTTTTGTTTACTATTTGAACATGCACCTGTGGTCGTACAGTCAAATGGCGACCGTTGTTACAGGCCTACTAAACACAATTTGGTGGGCAGCATACCTTCCATATAGTTAGTATAGTATTAAGAACATTATATTAATTAATGAAAAACTAGGAAAGGACTTACCTTCTATTAATATATAAATTAACAATTTACCTGGGTTTGGAGGGGGGACCCAAGTGTCGGTGGGCTGTGGGAGTTGCTCCATGGATGTGGGTGTCACCCCTACTTGGGGCAACTGGTAGTTCACTGGCTGGCCATCTGCCGGCCTTTGATTTTGACTTCCTAGTGTTGATAGATTGCTCGAAGGGCCAGGTTCAGTTGAAAACCCAGTTGACGTGTCACTGTCTCGTCTGTGGAGCTGGGCTAAAATATGACTCACACATTCACAATAATGCATTCTCATGCACCAGGGGGCACTGCTGATTACAATTACATCACTATTAAGGTCACCCTCGGGACTGGGCAAGAGTGACCCGAATAGCAAGGTGAACGTATTAGTGGGACTAATTTCCTATACTTTATTGTTAAAAAAATAAATAAAAAATTGGGACTCTATCAGTGTGACCTTAATTGTGAGGTGGCTGTATTACGGATGTGACAAAAAGGTGAGGTTTTACTGTACAATAATGTTTTAATGTTTGGGAAGTAGAAGTCATTAATTACACGCCTTGCAATTTTATTTTGGTAGACCCAAAATAGTTTTAACATTACTTAAATATGATTTATTCTTTCGATTATAAAATACAGAACTTTGTGAATATTGAAAATACGTGCAGACTGAATAAAACAATATCACATTAGTTTTTTTTGGGTAACAAAATTATGTTTCTTGAATTGGCTTGGTGGAGGGGTGGCATTTTCAATGACAAAATTACACAGAAGTCTGACAGTCCACATTATATGTATATATATATGCAGGTGTGTATATATATATATACATACAGGTGTATATATGTAATTATATATGTAAGCCTAATGGCAGCATAGGTCGACCACTACATTATGAGAAATAGGATATACAACCTCCAAGAAAACGGTGCAAATAATTATTGATATCGTTATATGTCTGGGTATACTACATATCCTAACAGTTTGAATTTTTAAATAAAAAATATAGTCTATGCAACCAGGGGTCAAAACTTTATGCAGACCGGCTCTGGCCTGCTTAAAAATGATGGTCTGCCTAAGACGGTCCCTTATGAATATTTGGTCGACGTATGCTGCTGTTATGAATATATATACTATGTATATATATATATATATAGGTGTGTATATATATATATATATATATATACATATATATATACACACCTATATATATATATATATACAAGTATGTATATATATATATATCAAATCAGATAATATACACAATTCATGCCAATTTTGACAGTTTCTTGCGACATTATGAAAAATAGCGATGAAAATAACTGTTGCCTCATATCACTGTAATATTCATAAATATTGTTGTTACTAATACAAACGTTCACTTCTTCAGCAGCACTAAACTAATTGTTACATCTTGTGTATCATTTTAATATTCCCAATGAAAAACACTGTAGGTCACTTGATGGCTTTTCAATTAAAGGTGTATTTCAAAATTTACATTTGTCTAAAATTAAATTACTTCTTGAATTTTTTTTCTAAGTTTTGATTTCCCACAACAACTACTCAGACAAATGAAAATTTTGGCGGACAAGAAGATTTCTAAGCTAACTTGTCTAGTGGACAAGTTAAAATTTTGGCTTATTTTTATCGCTGTTTGCAAACATAATATGTGGCTGCCTTACCCTATATTTTACTATTATTGTAGTCTTTAAAATGCTACACACGTTCAACAGGTTCGTCTGGTACAGGTCCAGGAATTGGCGTCTCCCCATTCTTTAGACATTTGTGTATGTAGGCTGCCTTCCATTTAGCATACTTCCGGTTTTTCTTCAACTAAGACACATGAAAAGAGTTGTGAAGTCACTCCACGCAGTGGCGCCATCTGGGGGACAACTCGGAACTAACAAAAATTTGTCCCTTCCACTTTGACAGACCATTCTCAAAACAGAATACTAATTGGTGCAACTGCTATAATTAGAGTCAAATATATTGCTTGCTATGGAACTAATCACAGTCTACAATTGCAATGAAAAGGCAAGAGTTTTACAGTTGCTATGTTACAATACATTTTGAAAAAATTACTTTTTATTCATCAGTACAAATTTAATACTGGTAATAAATGTTACACAGTAAACAGTCCTTAGTGTTATGTTTCTTCTGCTATTGTGAAACTGAAAGTGATTACCAGGTAATAATAACAGTTTTAGTTTATTAATATTTTTCCATTGAGTGTTTAATTTAAGTAAATGTCGTAACTACACAAAATGAAGACCACAGAGTGTCACTAGGCAAAAAAAGGAAACACTTATTGAAACGTGTATTATTTGAGGAGAAGCTGTACTTACATCTTCTGAAAGATCTCCAAATGTTGTTAGAACGTCAAACAGCATTGCAGCAGTGTAGAACGTCTTCACAGCATTCCTAAAATATATAAAAAGATTTAACACATTATAACATATAATAATTTGTTCATCGTTCCTCTAAAAGATTATGAAAACATTGTTTTGTTTTCTACACTACCAGTATAACAGTAGTAAATTTTGTGATGGCATGGACTAATTATTTATATTATCTAGGATTATATTTTTGTCAATAATATCGCTTGCCGTAAAATTCCAGTGGTCTTGTCGGTGGTTTTCATGGCCTGTTTGGGCAATAGATGTAATTACTTGAATACACAATACCACTCAGCGGCTCGTGGGAATGGTCAAATGGGTAATTATATTGGAATTCCTGGAAATTGGGCATGAGTTGGATGAGTGTTCTCACGGGTGGTACGGCGAAGTCAATTATGAGTTTGATTCAGCTAACTTCCATACAATGTGTAGGAGATCTGCTTGTGAGGATGTTGTCCGTCAAAAAATATGTACAATTACCAACTGTGATTAAATCAGTCTAACAGTACAGCATACCATGGCACTGAATTGACTGTCATCGAAGACTGAGTCTACTTCATAGAAAAGCTACACTGGTCAGTGACCTTACTTTCATGGATGGAGTATGCACTATTTTGATATGCTGACAATGGCTGATAATATACAATGACAATCAAAAGTCTTGCCCGTCTATGTCAAACTCTGCCCATCAATATGATAGGGTGATTATATTAGTCATGAAATGGTCCCATGAACCAGCTGAGTTAAAAGCAACAGTGACTTAGTGAACTCACTTGCCAAACCGCCCTGCTCTGTCTTCGTTGTCTGCGTAGAGGAACATTTGGAGAGCAGCATTCTCCACGTGAGCCTGACCTACAACTTCATTCTGAATCGCTTCGTTGGTGCCGTTCAACTTCTTCTCCTGCCATCATCACCACAAGTTATACGGTGTATGGGCCACTCCCATCATATTTTACCAAACTTCTTAATGCAGTTTTTATATAAAGAAATTTATTTGAAACTTAAAAAAAAAATCTTTACTGCATTATACAATACAGCCTGTGTACTCTTTTTTTTTAAAGTACTATATTGACCTGTATTTCTGTAAAACAACGATATACTATCTGTGCATTTTTGTTTTGGTGACAATAAATTCTAAATCCTAAGGGTTTAACGAGAATTGTATAACTTCTCATAAAATTCATGTCTTTGTGCCTAACTAAATAATTATCGCAAAAATTCACATGGTGCAATCTGTACTTGTTCCAAAAACAAGCGGTGTTATCAGCAGGATGCCACAAAAATGAAGATAGTAGTTTGACACAGGTTAGCAGTATCATTGAGATATATATATATGGCAATAATAAAATTGTCATGCTATCTAATAGGTTGACGCGTATCTTCACAAAGTCCAGAAACCTATATTGTGATGGTGGTGGTTTTGTCATCACCACATATTGCACAGAAAATAAATCATTTCTGTGGCATCACCTTTCAAATTGAACTGTTTTTAAAGAGATATTAATTAATGCACATTGATGCTACTTTGGATATGAGATGTGGGCAGCTTGGTTGATGATATCATGGCTACTACGTCACATCAGTTAAATGCAGGGGCTATTGGCAGTGGCAGCAATTTTGGTTCGCTCAATACTAAAGGTGTGTGGTTTGAACCACTACGAAACACTACGTTCGTTTGGACTTTGTGAACGTAAGACCTCGTGAAAAGTCTTCAATAAGTTGTCTAAAATGTTGGTATTGTTGTCATGTTACCTGCTCTATGATGTCCATCAGAGACGCCAGAAACATTCGACTTTGTGGAGATTTCTTGTCAAGTTCCATACCTCTCTGTACAGCATACAACCGACCTAGAAACAGCATCACTTGGTCAGCAATCGTCAGCAATATAGTATTTTGAACTTTAACTCATTCCCAGTCTGCACCCGAACACAGACAAGGGCTGCACGGACAACAAAGTGAATGAGAGTTATTTAAATCACATCTTACATTGATGACTGGATATTGAGAACAGTCTAATCAATACCCTTGTGCCTTGTCTACCCCTTGCCTGTCGTTGACATTGTTTATAAGCTTTAGATGAGCTCCGTGAACAGCGTTTGTTGCCACCAACACAATATTATTTCCCATCGTCAATTTTCAAGTCTTTCCAAACAAAGTGAAATCCGTGCAGATCTATATTACATCTACATTATATGCATGTTTTTAAATTGATGTATGTTTGGTAAATATTACAATTGCAGTTCAGTATTAATGAAAAACAAACCTTTTTAAAAGCATGTGTATAAATCATCACCAAGGCTTCCAAATAGTATATTCATTACAAATGACCCCGTCACCCAGGATCATATAATTTTGAAAAAAAGACATTGCTATGTTCTTGTCTTTCATATAACAGTCTTACTGTCTATATTATAAAACAGTTAATTCTCTGTTTTTTGTGCTCCCACATCTCCGTCAGTTTTGCATGTATCGGGCTGAAATATTGCATGTGATCTAGCGAGCCTGTTGAGATGGTTCGTAGGTTTAGATATTTTCGAAATTCATCCAGGGGTGGAGAACTCGGGGGCTCAATATTTCAAAAGGCTGTATGTGGAGTTCCAGCCACAGAATTTCATGTTTTTTTATATCATCATAAAAATAATTATGCCATCTACAAATATGTTGCTGGATGTATGCAGAAATTTTGAATAGTTTTAAAGTTATTGACGTTTGAAAATCCTCAGCACTTATCATGCACCAGGTCTACCTGTCGTTGGTCACATCCACACGCGTACAAGTAGTGCCCTGTTTCGCATTTCATATATTTCCTACAGATGAAGCTATGTGTCATTTTGTCATTTAGCTTCGAAATTATCGCCTGTCTTTTGATCTTGATCGATACGTTCCATATACCAATGCTGGCTTGACTGCAACGGAATGGGGAGTGCGCTCAATGTTTATTTGTGGCCAATCTGGCGCTGGAAAGTGGTAACCAAGTCTGCCATGACAGTGCTCTCTTCCAGCTGGTTCCAATCAATCATAGTCTGTATGAAATAGGAGTGTCTATATTTTTTAGTTAGTGTATAAAAAAAATAAAAAGTGTGTGTAAAAAGTTATATTGGATTACTAGGAATTCGACATATCTATATTATAAAACAGTTCATTCTATGTTTGTTTGTGCACCCACATCTCCATTAGTTTTGTATGTATCAAGCTGAAATTTTAACCGAGCACCTGCTGTTGCTGGTTACATCAGTTAGATGGGTGAGTGATTGAGATTTCTGGCTAAAGGTTGTCCTAACAACTAGGCCAGTGACCAGTTACCATTTATTAATACAGGTAGGCTGGAAATATTTGGGATGGGTTTGGGGTGTCTGGTACATATGACTGCCTTTTTTCCCCGGGCAACGCCGGGTAACTCAGTTAGTATAGTATAATTTAATTGGTCTAATTTAATTGGGTGATTTTGCCACAACTTATAATCTAATTTCCTCTCAAAAGACTGCACTGATGGAGCCTCAACCATAGACTGTGTGAGGCTGTTCCATATGAATACATCTGTGTATCGGTGTATAAATAAGTTTTAAAAATTGAAGTATGAAGTTACCTTTCCAAATCCTTGATTTTTCTTACGGAGCTATCGGTGTCCTCACGACACCATCGTCAGCATTGGACTGGTAACTCTCAGTTGTCATGTGACTTCGTTAGTGGTCGTCACATGACAGCAGTTCCAAGAAGATCGCGGGAAGGTTGTACCTGGTGTCTCTGTTGATCGCTGGTCACCTCTCTCTGATCTCTATTGCTTTGCTGATTTTCCTTCGCCAGAAGTTGTTTTCTCTGGCGAACACTGTTGCGTCTTTGGCCGTGATGTTGTGGCCCTCATTCACTCTACGTTCGCCTGCTGCTCTGGGTGGGGCCCTGGTGTTACTGTGTTCTTAAAGTCGGGCTCCCAGAGCTCTGCTAGTTTCACCTACGTAGGTCTGCTGACATCCGGACATGCTATTTCATATATCACTCCATACATGTTGTTCTTGGGGGTTTTGTCCTTGGGGTTCACCACTATAGATCTTATCTCTGCTCTGACATATGCTGTTTCTGTGGCTTTATCTTCATCTGTGGTTATGAGTTGGTCTGCTCTGTTCATCAGTGTTCTGACCACTTATCGTTTGCGTTTGAGGTGGTGATTGGAGCTAAAATTCAAGTACTGGTCTGTATGTGTTGGTGTCCTGTAGACTATGATCCACACGCTGCTGTCTTCGTTCACATGATCCTTCCCGCGATCTTCTTGGAACTGCTGTCGTGTGATGTCCACCAACGAAGTTACATGACGACCAAGAGTTAGCAGTCCAATGCTGACGATGGTGTGGTGAGGACACCAAAAGCTCCGCAAGAGAAATCAAGGATTTTGAAATGTAACTTCATACTTCCAATTATGAACATAACTGAATCTGGTAGCAACATACATGCTGATAAGTTTTTAAATGTTTAATCAACATTGTTCTTTGAATATTTTTAGGTTGTGTTCTCTCGTATGTGAATCGTTGTCCCTCAATGTCACAAAATGCTGCTTCATATTTCTCAGTTAGAACCTCCCTGTCTGTACAGCAGTAGACTGCAGTAGCATGACCAGTCCATAAAAGTGGGGCACCCCTACTAAGACTCTACCTAGTTTTGTAATGTTACAGATTTTGAAGAAAAAAACATTTATGAGCATGCTGATATTGATCCTGATTTATGTCCAGGGACAGATTTTAAGGTCAAAAGTCTGGTAACCCAGACGGATTACCAACATATAGAATTCAGTAATCCATCTAGAAATCTGGTAATCCATCAAATTCATGTAAAATGAAAAAATCTATGTGCTGAGTGGCCTCATTATGACTGATTGTACCTGTGTGCCCAAACTGGTTTGAGTTAAATATTGTAATGTTTCAGCCTTCGATATTTTGAGTCGGGCCACTGTCATTTTGCCTTTGATTTTGTGGCAGAGCACTGTCATCTCTAGCAATGTTTGTGTATTTCATTTCTGCTCAGTGAATTCATAGGAGATGATGTATGCTGCAGAGTCAACTGATGGATTTAATTGCCACTCACACCTTCCATACAGTCATAGGCTGAGTTGCTAAATAAACAATGGTGGGCTGACTGGCACTTCACACCCTGTCCACTACAATACTATCCCTAGTCATGGTTCACATTTAATCAAATTTGTTTTAACTAACTACAAAGTGGATTTAAAATAGAAGTGCTCAGAATAATGGAATACCGTTAAAATTGACCCCTACTTTCCAACATATAGCGGTAATCCGGCTGGATCCTCGTACCGTCAAGTCTGGTAATCCGTTGCAAAATCTGGGATGCTCGGAGTAATGGAATAACATTAAAATTGACCCCTGATGTCGCGCAGACGGTCCTGAATAGAATTCAAAACAAGTAAAATAATAACACGATTACATGCCTAATATTAAAAATGTAATGTTCACATTAACCTGGTTATTTAAGCGACTATTATGCAAATTAACTAATGAAATTGAATCACCTGATTTGGGGCATATAACATTTTGAAAAGGCACATAGTTCTATTTCTGATATGCTCGAAGGGCACATGCTTGTCTTTTTCCAGATCGATCCCTGATGAGACCACGGCTAGTGTAGTGATTAGCACTCTGAATTTGAAACCCGGACTAGGCAGGCATGATATTTGGTGTAAAAACCTGGCACTGAACATTGGGGATTGTGTATCCCTCGTGACTCGGAGATCACGTTAATGTTGGTCCCGTCTCAATTTGGGACGTAAAAGAACTACTGAGGACAACAAGCATCCTGGCAGTGACCATTCTCAGTGGCAGCACGTAAAGGTCGGTTTGGCGATAATGTTCTGAAAAAGGCTGACTAGTTGAACGAAACCTCATTAGACCATTACATTGTAACCACAATACTACAGACTAGGCAGTTAATAGAACGTTGCCAAGCGCTGGAAACAACTAGAACTAGAATGAGACTGTAGAAGAAACGGCACCCTCTGTGCACTTTTCCTCTTCTTTACGTCGCCAGTTGTTAGCTGAGAGCCAGTGGTCCAAGGAAGCGAATGAACACAGAGAGACATGAGTGAACCTTGATGCCTGGGAGATGATAAACCATTCTGCCCCAATGTTATTCTATTAATAATTTACAGTAATATGTAGATAAGAAACATTTCAATGATTTTCCAAATTGAAACAAGGCTTAAGCTCGGGTCAAAGCGGTATATACACTGTGGATCCCGCCCCCCCTATGGCTATCTGTATCTATCCTCGTATGCCAGGGGGTCCTGCTGATTACATCAGTCTCAATACTCCTGGGCAGATTGCTTGCCAAAACATATAAGCTCAACCAAACCACATAAAAACACATAAGCTCAACCAATAAATATTGTTTGTCAGCAAATTCTAGTGGTCTTCATGGACTGTTTCAGGCAGTAGATGTAATTATTTGAATACACAATAATAAATTTACCATTCGGTGGCTCGTGACAATGGTTGAATGTGTACTTATACTGGGATTCCTGGAATTGGGGCAAAAATAAATCGGACGGGTGTCTGCACTGTTCTTACAGGTTATCACTAGGTGGTACAGCGAAGTCAGTTATTAGTTTGATTCGGCTAACTTCCATACGATGCATAGGAGATCTGCCTGGGTAATGTACATAGTCACACACCTAGCTTGCAAGGATGTCAGTATATAGATTTGTATAGAAATTTATTATACACATTTCACTCGTTAAGAACCACAAGTGTCATCTTATAATTTATGTCATGAGAATATGAGTCAAGTTTCGAGTCAAGAGATGAGTCATGACCATGATGGTATGACTCGATCGTGTGATCAAGACAAATGTGAGATGACTTCTAACTGGAGGTTTTAACATTACATGTGTATGACATGACTATAGTATAGACTAGTATAGTGACATGGGGGCCATGCAGCGACTTGGATTTCTTGGAGATGATTTTTAGACTTTTAACTTTGACTTGACAACATCTGAATATGTCTGATACTGTGAGAAAACCTTGTAGTCTAATTTGTGCTTCCCCGTGTAAAACACGGTCACTGGTTGATAACCAACCAACACAGGTAACACCGCAGTTTGTGATTCTATTAATTTTGTTTATCTTATTTCACCGCCGTTTGACTGAGACAGGGCATTTTATTTCAAGAAAACACTTACAATAATACGACACCGCTGGATCTCTTGCATCATATTCAACTGCTGTTTTCACGTAGTGTTGGATAGGTTTTAATGTCGATGGAACCGCAGGTAGTGCCATTTTGCAGGTGACGGCAGTACAAAATTAATAGTTGTAGCCTCGATTACCCAAGCGCCGTGAGGTGGCAGCATGAGCCCCTCACTACGGCCTGGAATATTAAGGCCCTGCCAATGTTACCGGTAGAGGGCTTTACCCCAGATTCGGGTAGAGACGATGACTGGCTCTCAGCATCCTCGCAAGCCAGGGCTGTTTGCCATCCAAAACTAGCCCTGGCTGATCCCCTACGCGAAGTGCGGAAGTTAGCTGAGTCAAACTAGTAATTGACTTCGCCAGTCGCGACTGCATCACCCGTGAGAACAGCGCAAATACCCGCTCCAATTTGAAGACGGATAAACAACTTCTGGGAATCCCAATATATAATGACCCGTTCGCCCATTAGCACGAGCAGCTGAGCGGTATTGTGTATTCGAATAATTGCTTCTACATCCTAAACACTGCATGTAACACGAGCCACGGTTGGTTGAAATTAGTTTTATTAGGACCATCTGACCTGCCGACATCCACTGATCTAGTGAGCGATTTCATAGGCTGAGCTTAAATTCAGAGTTTCACAAAGCGATCAGCCATGGGGTATACTGCTGGCTGGCACTGACGTAATCAGCAGCAGCGACCCCTGGCGCGCGAGGATGGCTCTCAAGCCAACTATGAAATAATGCATTAAATAAGGATACACTTTTATCAGATAATACTATACTATAACAACTATTCAACATTAAACTTATATTGAAATATGTCACACACACAATAAACTGACATTAAACTCGTAGTTTAGTGCCTTTTAATCACATGCATATTCACTAGGTGGCAGCTCTCATGGCTGTCAACAAGTGGGCAGTCAAAACGCGATTTTGAGCCAGACTATCTTCCTGGCGAAGTCAGGCAACTAGACGATATCGAGTCGGTTAAGCGAGACTAAAATAGTTGATCCTTTTTGATGCACCCGGTTTCGCTAGAGGGCACAATGATGCACCGAACAACCAGCTGTCGCTAGGTGCGCTGCGCCCGCTTGGATTAAAGGGAATAAAAACAAGGCATTAGCTAAAATCCGTTTTCCATGTGTACACAAAGATTAACATTGTATGTAACATTTGACAACATTTAAAAAATACAGAAAAATACGTTTGTAGACAAAATTCTATTTTAAACCCGTCTGTGTAGAGATTCCCGCAGAAAGTTGAAATTTAATGAGCTAGGCGATCACGTGGTATCGTGACGTCAAAGCTGACTCTCGGCTTTGTTGACATCTGTGCATCGCCATTGTTGTTCTCTCCATTCTCTTATAACATCATGGCTAGTGGGAGTTTCCCAGAGTTTCAAGTGAAATCATACGATTTTGAGCCACTAGCGGGAACGGTTACAGCGGATGATTCGTCTAATTCCGCTCTTTCCGAGCGTTTCAGCGACGGTAGCGAAGAAGATGATGCGGAGTCGGACAGTCACAATGTTCGCTCATGCAATACCGATTGGTAAGCTTCAAGTTTCAACTTCATTATAATGACACATATGGTGTGAAAACTGTCGACAACAACAATTATATCGTTTTAGTACGACGTTATATTATAAAATGCGGTGTCAAAGCTGTACAGAGAGTTAGCTAGAGGTTGTAGCTAAGTAGGTCATCGGACGAAGTAATTGTAAACAGACTTGTCAAAGACAAACTTCACAAAGTTACGAACCGTCGAACGTCGTAAGCATGGTTGTCTGGTTTATGCGGATCGAGTTTAGGACGTTATAGCTACTTACGATATCACCCCTCTGGACAAAACCCACACTTTTTTAGTTGGACAGTTGTTCGCGAGATGACCATAATATCATGACATATATAATGACAGCTCTAGATTATGTCATTTATGTGGAACAATAATTTTATTACTCTGAGTCTGACACATAACAATATAGCTACTATATAATCAAAATAAACTAAAATAAACATTAAAACAACATGCAGAACAATTGAATAATTATGGTAATGGGTTATAGCCTGAAGGGTTATGTGCTAGACCTAGGGGTTTAGTGTAACCTTAGGGGTCTTATATGTGAGATGCTACCAGTGGGTATATATGTGCCCTACGACTATGTCCATAAAAATCATAAGGACATAGCATTTTTAATCAAATTTTTTGTGTGACATATTTATTACAAATCCATCAAGCAAGTTTCATAACACAGTGTTACTGGGATGAATCATTCCAAATGTTGGTAACTGTGTAGACCTGGTAACACCCATGGGAATACTTCCCCTGCAGGCAGATGAGAATATGGCTTCAGCAAATACCCATTGATAAACAAGTTATCTACCTGGTAGTCCATTTTGTTGATCACTTTACCTATGACATGCTAATAAATAGCATAGCTTCACATCTACAGACCAATTATTATCTTTACAGGGCAACTTCCCATTGAGCCGAGAAACTGCTGCACTACGACATTGGTTTGACCAGTGCAGTTTCGGCAACGTGCGAAAAGATGACGAAGTGAAGACTCTGCCACCAAGAAGTACCTCTCCCTGGAAGGGCAACAATCTTTCCTCAAGGGAGTCTTGTTTGTAACACCCTCCTCTGTGTCAGTGTACTGGTCGACATGGTCATCGCTGTCACTGTTGCTGCTGTCACGACTAGTCGACTCATTGTCAGAGCAAACATACTCTGGATCTGCAGCAGATGTCACTTCCTCCCCGTTTTAGTCACTCGAGTCACTAATCGGACCAGTCAACAAACTGCACTGCACACTCGTTGACCTCACTGCTGATGTCACCTGCATAAGTAAACCTGCTCTGATGCACAGACTGCTTGCACTCTTCTCGTGCGAGTTGATGGCCTGATGTCAACCTGAAAGCATTTGCTGCTCTTTTTTGGAGTGGAAGCTGTGACTGACTCAGGTGTGGAATCCTCTGTATCACAGGAATCCGTACGAGAGCTGTCATATTCAGTTGCTGTATCTTCAGATGACCCATTCTTGGTCGACGGTGGACTATCTCGAGCTGCTGCCAGAATGTCAGCAAATAACTGAAATAACAAATGACCCTTATAGAATTTGCCACAAAATAAATTGTTGTAGGTTTCTGACAAAAGCAAACAAAATCCTGTCTTTTACCATCTTGTCAGAAAGGAGTACATCCATTTGTCTAGTCATTTGCCCAGCTTCCAAGTGTGAACAGACTGCCTAGCTGTGAAAAATACAAATTAATAAATTAATTTCAAGTTGCAAGGTATGTATTGTTTATTCTATGATAAAAACATCATAAATAATTGATATCACGCTTACAGAATCTACACAGAGACATAGTTACTTTTGTTATGTTACACTTTTATGCAAACAATTACCTGGAAAATGTGACAATATATTACTTGTGAACATTTTATTTTTGGTTATAACTAATCATCTATTAAATATACAATAGATAGGTTTGCAACTTGCATTGCATTTATTGTTATTGTTTCACAACAAATGACCATTTTCACACTTGGTAGCTGGGCAACAACCCACATCCAAATGTGAACATATTTATTATTTGATAAATTTACTTGATTTTTTTATAACATTAAGTTAAAAATCAAATAAATTCATTAATGACATTTTGTAACATCATTAGTAGAATCCTTATTCATTGATATAGTTACTATCATAACAATATGTGACTATCATAACAATATGTGACTGCAGACATGAACAATCCTGCAATACTCAATTTTATAGTCACAATAGGAAGCATGCTCCAGGAGTGGTGTAATAATAATAATACCTATTAGTAACAATAAGTTGAACAAAGCACAATATAATAACAGAAACAATGTAACAGTAACTGGCATATAATATATATACATGTTTATTAATATATGTCGCATCAAAATAGAAATTTAATTATGCTTTCTGTATCCTATTGAACTAGTTTATCCAGGTTTTATGATTGCCAACATCCATCCCATGAATAATGTGGGAGCCGAATAATGGTCCTTGGTACATTTCTGAGCTTCTGTTTAAAAAAACATCATGACTTGTGCCAGTAATTAGCAATGCACCAAGCAGTAAGGTGTAATTACACTGATTGCAATCTATTAAATTGCAGTGACATTTCTTTTGTCTTCCATTCATTCATGTTATACAGACATAACATGAAAAATATGTTCTATCCGTAAACGTTGTTAGTAGATAATACAAGATACAATAGTTATATTTTTGTTCTAAATATTTATCTCGGTACATACTGTAGTTCCAATTCAAAATGTAATGATAATACCTTCAAATGTAATAGTATATATTGCATGATGTACATTGTCTTCGATATTCAACTGTAATAAAATGGAAACTAGGCAATAGCAATATATGACACTGTAATGTAATTCACCATAGGCCTGTGCACTGGAGTTATGAAAATACAAATCAATAAATTACTATTGAAATATTAAAAATTATATAGTAACAAATGTAACAGTACTTGTGTGTTACAATAGTGTGTGTTATGAAAGCTGCTCTCTACTGTAAGAATTCTATAGTAACAAATGTAACAGTACTTGTGTGTTACAATAGTGTGTGTTATGTAACAGTACTTGTGTGTTACAATAGTGTGTGTTATGAAAGCTGCATCTACTGTAAGAATTCTATAGTAACAAATGTAACAGTACTTGTGTGTTACAATAGTGTGTGTTATGAAAGCTGCATCTACTGTAAGAATTATATTTATTGAAAACATTACTTTTGAAAACTTAAACATAATAGATTATTAACTCGATGAATGCATACTGTAATCTACAGGGTGTTCAATGTGGTAACCATTCAATATTAATAATAATTAATCACATCTACCTGCAAGGTTTACCAATTGCAATGGTGATCAGGGTGATGTTAGGCATGGGTTAATTGCATGGGTTAATTATAGTAATAATAAGTATCCAACATGTCACATCCATGTTACCCAGTTCCTGCCATTTCCACCTAGCATGCTTTAATTACCAGTAGATCAGGTTCAGATAACTATTTTAACTGGAGGGAGAATGCAGTGGGCCAGCTGGAGGTGGCTGGTGTATTTGTTATTCATAGCAGGAAAGACCTACAAAGTGCAATGTCAACTGGTAATTAATTAGATTTGATCTTTGATCAGTTGACTTGGGCAAACACTACACTTAGTTCCTCAGTCAAGTGGAGGAGTCACAACAAAGGAGTCCAATTAGCTGGATTAGCAGACAGGTGCCAAACACTGTAATAAACTGTTTCTACAGAGAATACTGATGGGGGATAATTCTTCAGCAAGTCATTGATGACATAAGACTTTAGTGAGTCATGTGTCAGAGGAGGAGATTGCCAGCAACTGGTTCCAACTATGAGAGTGAGACAGACCACTTCCTAATTTTTTAATTTTTGTTTTAAATATATAACTTATGCATGGTACTTTATGTGTACATATATTTGATGTTGATCAAAATGCATGGCACTTTCATAAAGTCCAAGTATTGTCATTTAAAAAACAACAAATGTTATGTATGAAAAATAATAATTAATTTATGCAAATTCAACGTTAAATACATTTGAAAATATAATTATTCTTCCATCTGCAAATTCACATTGCAATGTTCTATATCCAAGTATTGCTTCTTACGGTTTAAAAAACATTATAACAGACTAACCTGACTCGGCAACGAGTATAATTAAAATAATTATTTCTTATTTGCATGTAAAACTAAATAGATTAATTAAATGCCTTACATTCCTGTAACCATGATAATGATAAAAACAGTCACCTGAATCGATTTGATTACACTATCAAATTTTCCACAAAACTGAGTATATGTAGATTTATTATAGTAGTATCGTGCATAACTACAATATTTAGAATATCAGATACTTAGGAAGAGTTCCGTGATATGATTGGAACCAATGGGATACAATGACAATAAGTTGAATAACTTATTTTGACACTTGACACACACGAGACCGTCCAGTCCAGGCATTATACTAGACCTACAGAATAATAATAGTAGATATAACATGTAAGAATTACCTTGATTCGTTGCCGCTTTCGGTAAGCAGACCTCGTAAATTCACCACTCGTCGAAGGAACCTGGTACCCCAAAGAAGCCATGGGTGTAGTTGCTGAGCCGGCTGTAGTCACAGCGGCAGCGGAGCCTGCGGCACTGGAACAACGCTTGCGAGACCCGCTTGCCTTCGACTCGGGCAAAGCGGCCGTCGATCCTGCCCGTGCCGACGCCTGTCTTCTGCGGATTGACGGCATCAATGCAGCTTCTACTGCCGGGAATATTGTTGGGACTGCATCGCTTTTCAACGATATTCGAGCACCAAGATATCCAAGGGTTGCCAACATCTCCGGATCGCGATCGAAACAGCTTTTCTCAAAATGAGCGGAGCAAAGCCGGCTGTGTTTCGTCGGCTTGAAATTAGCTCGCTTGATTTTGGCGATCCATTTCTTCAATAAAACTGGATCCGTAGGGAACCGAAAAAAAATGTGTATTGCTCTATGTTTAGAAGAGTTTGCATTACAACCGAATGCCGCACAATGAACCATGATGATATTCGCATTACACAGCCACCTCTGCTGTCATATTGCTGAGAATGAATGTAAACAAGCGGTCGCTGTATCGGCAGAGTCAACTCTGACGTCACATCTCGGCATCCCGAAAAGCGCGCCAAAAATATGCATATTCGAAAATGTCCGGATGTACAGCATAAAATGTGGAATTTCTAATTCTTCGATTTTGGGGGATTTTTTTGGCTTGGTGGACATGGAAATATATAGCAGGATCTAATTTAATATGAATTCAAGCAATCTATGTTTTTATTCCCTTTAAGCCAGATTGTAAACAATACAAACAATTGGTCCTCTTCTGGCTTCTACGATGTGATGCCTCTTATGACGACAGTCACTAATTATGTTCCAGTCTCTACGGCTGTTCTCTGTCACGTGACACCTGCTGTCATCTGGAGGACGAGTTTGGTGACCGAGTATGGCTGGTAAGTAGATCAATTAATTTAGTCCTGGTCATTCACCCTCCTTTCCCCGGTTTACCCCGCTTTGTCAAAGAGAACCCGACCCTTGTTGCTCGGGGGTTATAACCTGCGATACACCGACGTCATATCAGGGCAGTGACTTTATGGGTCTGCAGGCCCCAGAAAGGGGTCGACTCCCAAAAACGCCGTTAAATTATGTCGCAGTGTCGCCGGATGTGACACATGTCCCCGTATTGTGTGTTTGTGTTTATTTAGACAGTCGTTTGTTAAGTTGTGCCGTTATAAACTGGGTACCGTTGATGTTTACCCGTCGTGTTGTATACAACGGATTGAACCAAGGTCAGACTGACTCGTTGTAAACTCAGCCTTAAATGTATCACATTGTAGCAACAGTCGAAGTAAGCGCAGCTCAAACAAAGAAACATTATATCTAAATCGTCCACACTTTGTCAACAACAACTGTCAAAGCAGACCAGAAAGTGTGTTTTATAAATCTCAAACAACATGGACTGGTCTTGTCAAATATTAATATTAGTTTACGTGGTAGAGACATATTAATATATGATATATTTAATCTAAATTAGAGAAACATATTTTTTTTATCAATATTTTTATATGAAGGAGTCAACTTGGATTGTCTTCGTATTCGCATGTGTGCACGAGTGATGCGTGCGTGCACACGTTTATACATATTGCAGTCAATGATGGCAGAGCTACTTGATGGGTTAACTACATAAATCAGTAAAGTGTTATCTTCTGTTGTTAGTCTGGTCAACACAACTGACCGTGACACTGCGGCGCCTGCTCGAGACGTTTACCTCCATTCCGTCACAACTTGCGTCTAATCACACTTGCACTTGACCTTTCTGCATATGCTTTTTTGTCATAAATATTTATATATATATCTTATGGAAGGTAATTTTGCCGTGTGTATTTTAGTTTATTTCTTACTGTTAGTATATTGTATTCCTTATTCTTAGCCTAGCAATTTGATTGCATACTTAGACAATACTGTTATTATTATATACTGACATACTGTTGTGTTTGATGTATATACAGTGTAGTATGATTGACGATTGTCTGAATGTACAAAGCCAAACACAGTCGTAATCAACATATATTTAATTCTACATATTTATCATGGCAGTAAATTAGCTGTCTCTTAATGAACGCTCACGGGAAAGAAAGGTCAATTATTCATTTGTAGTTATTTTGTTTAGATATTTAAGTGATCATTAGCACTAGATAAAAACGTGTTCTGTATATGAAAGTTTCATTCCGATATATGACTTTATTTGACATTATATTGTAGGCACTTCAACAAAATCTGCCAGCTGGTTCCTGCATCGTGTGCAGAAAGCCAGTCGGTGCAGAGGTAATTTTTTCACTGGCACCTGTGTAGTGGTTTGTTTTAACTTGTGTTTTGGTGGCTTATTTCTGGTCACTTATCTCATTCACTGTTGGATTGTGTTAGGCTGAACATTATCCATGTTGTTTTCTTTTTTGAAATTTGATCCAATTTATGCTAAATGTCATCGATTTGATGACAGCTGTGTTTCACTTGCTGTTTTAACATTGAAAGATGCATTAGGGGGAATGATTATGTTCTTAGGTTTAAGTTAGTTTGTGTTGAAAAAAATATTGCGTAGACCGAAAGAAAAGTGTGGTTTATGTGATCCTTAAACTATTACTTTTAATTTAAGCCCATTCCCAATGTTGTAGCATGATATTAGATTTTTTGTTGAGCTGCCTATTTATTGTGTCTCGTGCGTTATTGTTATGCTGTGTTATGTCTTCATGTGTCGTTCACGTTTACCATGTGAGGTTACTATCTATGGCAGATGTTGCTAATTTATGGTAAATATGCAGCTACTAAAATACGCGTACTCCAACATTTGTATAACCGGTTAAATTTTAACATAAAACGTTATTGCTTTGGAATATTTATAATAGTTTTTTAAAATATAAAACAAATGCTGTAATTGAGAAGTTAATAGATGTTAACAAACTATTAATTTCTCTATTGGCAGAACATGTCACAATCAATATTTGCGATGTTACAATAAAAATGAGATGTTTTAGTACCGGGTATATATGGTAATAATTGTTTGTATTATTTAGCATTATATGTTCTCTATGTGTGTGATGTATATGGTATCATTTCATATCTGTAAACATCGTTATTTATTTGTATAATTACGTTGACCATACACCCATTGTCTCACTTGATTGCTCGACTGTGTGTACTGATGGTACAACATGTGTATGAGTCACATTTGGTATTTGCTCAGCGGTGTACTGTGGTCCAGAATTCATTGAAGGTCAATGTCACCATTCCATTTAACAAGTGATCAACGTTATGGTAGTTTAATTAACTTAGACTATTTTTAAGTATATGCAGTTAGTTGTACCATAATGAGGTAACTTGAATTGTTCATACTTCAAAATTGTTAATGTATATTTGTTTTACTTTAAGCCCAGCATGGTGTTTTGGTAGATACCAATCATTGGTCAGAATGTTTGTTGTGACGTCACACCACATTGTTATGCGTGTCTTTGCCACTGCAGTGAGTTAGGCAAATCTACATCAAACAGCGTGTGGGCCGCAGCGTTGTCTTTCATGGCCACTAGTGGTAGATCGATGTCGTCATGTTAACAGCTAGCTCCTGTGTGTTGTATGCACTACAGAAATTATGTTTGAATAAAAACTACCTGATAAGTCACGTTATAATGGACTTGAACTGTTTATTATTGCGTCAATATTATTATGTGTCAGTGACAATGAAATGTTTTATTTCAACAAATAAGTCGTAGTCTGCAAAATATGTGACCACAATGCAAAAGATAAGTTCTTATATAGCGCAGTATCCAGTCCTCAGGACTGCTCAAAGCGCTTTACACTTTACTCCCTGGCAGACCTGTTCAATCGAACACCATCTCGACTTCTCTGGGAAGCATTCAGCCACGCGGCAATTAATGCGCGAAGACTATTCGTACACAAATATCCACCACTGTCCATAGCCAGGTACTCATTCATACAGCTGAGTGAACTGAAGCAATGTAGAGTAAACGAACTTGCCCAAGGTTCAACACCGCCGCACTGGATTCAAACCCACGTTTCCTCAGTCGAGAGTTTGGAGGTTTTACTGCTGTGCTACTCCACAATGCAACATGCTGATTGTAAACCATGAATAGTATTTATACAGTCTTCAGGGCTGTGTATCGCACCTATTTCAATTGCCCCCTCCCCTGGCTGAAATCACACGCAGCGCCCGTTATATACAATTTGTGTGGATCTACTGTATTTATGTTCTATGTTCACAATGAAGATTCCCAATAGTACCATTTAATTAAGTGGAAGCAAACCACACCTTTTGGTGTTTTGCACTCACCTAAGAGTTTCGGTTGTAGAAAAAGTCAGTAGACTAACCAATAAAAGGCTGTTTTCTCATTTCCCTGTGATGAGACCAGAAGTGAAAGTGACCCATGAAATAACAGGAGACGGGCGGGGCCTGGGGCGATCTTTTACTTTCTCACCTAACCAAAACGACGACACAGAGCCGCCAAACTTTGTCCCATACGTCCGACATGCGTATACGCTTCCTTATAAAATATACACTTACATCAATCAAAAACCGAACATTTGTCACTCGAAGAGGGTCACCAAAATTACGCAACGTGGCGCCACTTGATCGCCTCCCCCCACCATTTTCTTAACCTGGCCTGCGAGCCTCCGTGCCCACGTGACTGCTGTTGAACCTAAAGACGCGCAATGTCCGTAATCAGCATGCCGTCTTGTCAACACGCTCAAGCATATGAAGGATTTATTAAACAAGTATCGTCTGTGCGTTTGTCTTGAGAAAGACCACCCTCTGTTATGGCGATTGTTTTCACTCGTTAATTGCGTACGTATTCATGTCGCATCGTGTTTGGCAATAATGTACAATAAACTGAATGTATAACTCGTAATAAACAATAACATGATTGATGGGGGCGGGGCATCCTCGCGCGCCAGGGGTCGATGCTGCTGATTACGTCAGTGCCAGCCAGCAGTGCCCCCTCCCTGGCTGATCGCTTTGCGAAACTCTAAATTTAAGCTCAGCCTATGAAATCGCTCACTAGATCAGTGGATCTCGTCAGGTCAGGTGGTCAAAATAAAACTAATTTCAACCAACCGTGGCTCGTGTTACATGCAATGTTTAGGAAGTAGAAGCAATTATTCGAATACACAATACTGCTCAGCTGCTCGTGCTAATGGGCGAACAGGTCATTATATATTGGGATTCCTAGAAGTCATTTATCCGTCTTCAAATTGGGGCGGGTATTTGCGTTGTTCTCACGGGTGATGCAGTCGCGACCATCCTCTCAAGCCAGGGCTATTTGCCATGCAAAACTAGCCCTGGCTGATCCCCTATGCGAAGTGCGAAAGTTAGCCGAGTCAAACTAGTAATTGACTTCGCCAGTCGCGACTGCATCACCCGTGAGAATAGCACAAATATATATATATATATATATATTTATATATATTTATATATATACGTACCACACATGTCTATATCACGAGAAGAAAAGGCCGCCCGAATCCAAATTATGAAAATATGTGTTTTGATAATAATTAAAAGTGTTGGAAAGTTGCTGCGGACGACCTTTTCACATTGATACGTATACACAGCGGGAGACCTCTTCACATTGATATGTATA
Source organism: Escarpia spicata (assembly GCA_963995525.1). Classification (NCBI taxonomy): domain Eukaryota; kingdom Metazoa; phylum Annelida; class Polychaeta; order Sabellida; family Siboglinidae; genus Escarpia; species Escarpia spicata. The sequence goes on from OZ023218.1 coordinate 32,235,219, forward strand.
TACAGGGGGAGACCTCTTCACATTGATACGTATATACAGGGGGAGACCTCTTCACATTGATACGTATATACAGGGGGAGACCTCTTCACATTGATACGTATATACAGGGGGAGACCTCTTCACATTGATACGTATACACAGCGGGAGACCTCTTCACATTGATATGTATATACAGGGGGAGACCTCTTCACATTGATACGTATATACAGGGGGAGACCTCTTCACATTGATACGTATATACAGGGGGAGACCTCTTCACATTGATACGTATATACAGCGGAAGACCTCTTCACATTGAAACGTATATACAGCGGGAGACCTCTTCACATTGATACGTATATACAGCGGGAGACCTCTTCACATTGATACGTATATACAGCGGGAGACCTCTTCACATTGATACGTATATACAGCGGGAGACCTCTTCACATTGATACGTATATACAGGGGGAGACCTCTTCACATTGATACGTATATACAGCGGGAGACCTCTTCACATTGATATGTATATACAGCGGGAGACCTCTTTACATTGATACGTATATACAGCGGGAGACCTCTTCACATTGATACGTATATACAGCGGTAGACCTCTTCACATTGATACGTATATACAGCGGGAGACCTCTTCACATTGATACGTATATACAGGGGGAGACCTCTTCACATTGATACGTATATACAGGGGGAGACCTCTTCACATTGATACGTATATACAGCGGGAGACCTCTTCACATTGATACGTATATACAGGGGGAGACCTCTTCACATTGATACGTATATATACAGGGGGAGACGTCTTCACATTGATACGTATATACAGCGGGAGACCTCTTCACATTGATACGTATATTGTATAACTTATATTCTTTGCACAATTCAAAAACTCGATGCACACCACTCGCAGTGGTATGACTTCGTCTGATCAATGAGCTGTCCTATATGTTACTGCAATGAACAGTAATGGCACAGTCGTCTTCTAAAAATATTGCAAATAATAAAGTTGCTCGAGCAACATTTATTTTCAAAGGACACACATTGTAATCATAATCTTCATTATCAACTTAAAAATTGCAATTGTAATTGTGATGTATTTGTTTTAATTTGTACTATGCCTAATTTACCAAGACAAATGTACGCCTACATTTTCGACTTGATTTGGCAGCAAAACTTAATCTGTTTGCACATTTAATATAAGTTAACGTTGACATGATAACTAATTGTTCTATGTAATGATCTATTATCAATGTAACTATGTTGAATAGTGAGGTTTGAATCGCCATCTCAGCACATTTTTTAATAATCACAATAGAGCTACAAGTTTACAAAGGACACACACAATAGTTTTAACGGCAAGTTGCCCTTCGCTGCGTCACAACTAACCACGAAGTTACGTGTGTACGCAGTAGCAGTGAAGTGTTCTAGAATCTAGAATAAGTTGGTGTATCTAATAATAGTAACATTTATGGTGAATATAAGAATAACGCTAGGTTTATAATATCCAGTTTTGAACAATCGTAGCGGTGTGCGGAGGTCAGTCGTAAGCCAGTCACAAGCTTATGTAGACCGCAGTAGCGCAGCGTTAAGAGCTCAGGACTCTCAACTGAGAGAACATGGGTTCGAATCCAGTGCGGCGGTGTCGAACCTTGGGCAAGTTCGTTTACTCTACATTGCTTCATTTCACCCAGCTGTATGAATGGCTTTACTTCAAAAATGTTGAACGTCGCCGCGGCCCGCGAGAAATATTCCCACCGCCACCCCTCGTCTTCGATGTCATCAGCCGAGAGCCGAGGCAGCGGAGAAGGTTAAATTACCGCGGTGCGATGCAGAATAATAATTGTCAAGAACTACCCCCCCCTCCACTCCCCCCCCCCCCCCCCCCCCCCCCCGTCTTCCGCTGTCGTGACCAGACAGCGGAGCGGAATGGCGCTGAAGCTCCAGATTGTTTTTTTAATTACATTAATAGTTTAGCACAATGCGTTCACAATATGTGTTCACCTCCAAACTGATATATATATATATATATATATATAGAACACCACACCACCTGCAGATGAGCACTTCTGTGTGTTCAAAGTAGTGCCATCTCTTACAACATTACCAAGTACAACCCAATAGTTGGTTTTACTGAATCCGGCCATAAAGAGAAGCAACATGAGGAAGACGCGTGTGTCTATGTACACGACCACTGTCCTCTTGAACGTGCTTGTCACTGTCACATGTATGTAATATGAGGCCATAAAGAGAAGCTGCACGAGGAAGACGCGTGTCTCTATGTACACGACCACTGTCCTCTTGAACGTGCTTGTCACTGTCACATGCATGTAATATGAGGCCATAAAGAGAAGCTGAACGAGGAAGACGCGTATGTCTATGTACACGACCACTGTCCTCTTGAACGTGCTTGTCACTGTCACATGCATGTACTATAAGGCGCGTATCTGCTTCCTTATTTAAATGCACAACATTTCTAACAGTTGATTTTGCGCATTTGTTGTCTTGAAATCCCCCCACCCACGGTGAGTTCACATCCATCGGGCAGGTGCTTACCGTGCTCCATCATGTAATGGATGAGACAGTGAGCCAGGTCAGCCTTGTTTTCATCTACGGACGTGTTTGACAAAGATGATGCGCAAAGATTATGCATGGAGAGCCTTCATCTATAACAATTACTATATTATTTGCATGTCTGTTTGAATCGATGTTTTTACGTAACATAAGTCTGTAAAGGTATGATAAAATATTACGTGCAATGGTTTTTCATTGGGATGGTGTTGACATCTACCCATTAACTAACTAAACGATTAGTCGAGGCTGTTATGAGTGATCTCTCAAGCACACTGTGTTGACACTCAAACAGCTACCGTCTCATAAACAACTATGATTGTTTGTAGGCGTCTGTGTCGTGCTGAAATGAACTTTGTTAAGTACGTTTCATCCCAGTTCAGCAACTCTGAGACAGCTGTCCGTGGACTGCTAGTAGCAGTAATGCCATCTGTTGGAACTAAAGTATTTTCCTCTAGCCTTGATTAACCAAGCCCCGTGATGTTGTCGCACAAAGACAAAACTGCATCCAGAGACGTCTTGCTGTTGCAGTGAAGGAGGTGGGGTTGGTAGGTGTATAATTGGAAGTGTTTTGTGAGCCTCAGAGAGTTTCTGTGAACCTCACGGGGGTGTAATCAGACATTTTTGTTAGTCTTAACTTAAGGTGCAGGTGAGGGTTTCTCGATCTGAGCCGAACCAAATGCTGTAGTCGTAGAAAATGTGTTGCTGCTGCACCGCCGTAAATTCAGCTTCTCCACTGTCTCTGCTCGACTGGTGACATCGGGTCACTGGAGGGGGGGGGGGGTTGAAGGGGAGTATGGGGCGGGGGGGGGGGGGGTGCTGTTGAAAATATTTCGTCATAGCGCAGCCGTAATTTCCCCGTCTTCTCGCTGTCTCTTGCGCTGCCTCGTAACTCGTCTCAACTGATGAAATTGGAAGACGGGCGGGGGAGGTATGTTGATTTTTTTGCCGCTACGCCATGTCACTGTATCTTCACTTCAACTTTTCTTCAGTTTCTCCGCTTGCTTGCCTGGTTCAACTGTGACATCAGAAGATGGGGTTTGCTATTGAAATTGTTCACCGCCGCGTCAGCATAATTTCAGCTTATTTAACAAGATTGCCACGCAGATAATTAACTCTAGATGGCAGGTGGACAAGGAAGCCTTTTGGCTTATCGAGAGTTCAACCCTTTTTTATTTACAATTATCCCGCCCTTCTGAGGTGTGTGTCGATTTTATGTTTTACATATTCATGGCATGATATGGAGCTGAGGTGTTGTGCTTGGCAGTAGCTCCCACGACAACTGTCTTATTGTTACAAGTTTGACGTATTTAAATTCAAGGAACGTTTTTCATATTTCTCAGGTGCGTGTATAGATGTATATACACTACTTCGGACGTTTACATTTTACTTGAAAATTATTACTGGTGCCGGACTGTTATTGTTTTTAATCGACATTCGTCTACGCTTGCCTTGAGAACCGGTTGCAAACTTGTCAAGCAGAACGCTGTAGTCTATTCTTGGATAACACCGGACCACGGACAACTTTTGTGCAATCGCTGATGATACTCAGTGACGCAAGATGCACTTCAGCATCCGTGTGTGTCAACATCAGTGGTGCGTTATTCTAGGACACATTTGTTGTCAATTGCCGCCCATGCAACCAGGTATATCAGATCTCCGGTGATCTGCTGTGTGAATCTTCTCTTTCACCAACTGTGCATCTTCAAGCGTTCGTCTACGAAACGTAAACACCGTGGCGGTCGTAAAGTCGCAAAACAGATCGGGACAATAATTCACTACGCAAGAGTACCGACGTTGCCACAACCAAGCCGAAATGTACAAAATGTCATAACTTTATCATTATATAAACAGGTACAGCGCGATCAAGGCGTACGAGTATGCTACGTCAACGCACAATCGTGTCGGAACAAAACACTCGCCTTTGCGGATCATATACTTGAAAACCATCTCGATATGATGGCGATATGCGAAACGTGGTTGAAGCCTTCGAGCGACGCCAATGTGATTACAGACATTGTACCATATGGATATTCCATCAAGCACACGCCGAAATCGTCTTACACAAACAGGATACCGATGCGTTTCGATCCTTTGAACACCTACGTCATCCATGAGAATCGTTGTTATTTACCGACCGCCGCCATCAGTAAAAATGGCTTGTCAACAACTGTGTTTCTTGAAGAATGGGACCGTTTCATCGACCAATATGCCATAAAACCTGAACCTCTGATTATCATGGAAGATTTGAACTTTCATATTGATAACGCTGCAAATGTTGATGCACGACGACTGACCAATTCTGTGAATGCCACAGGGATGGTGTTGCTTGTTCGCGGGCCAACCCACAGGAAAGGACACACTTTGGATGTACTCATGACCCGCAGCAAGGACGAACACCTTGTTCGAAATGTTACCGTTACGGACATGGACCTTTCTGACCACCTTGCGGTGAGTTTCAACATAGACATTGTTCAACATCGCACTCTTTTGATGAAAATCAAATATTGCAAGTTACGCAACAATAATGTAGTGTCTTTTCGACAAGACATTCCACTGTTCCGTTCGGATGATCTTGACTTGCTGAACGTAGAAGAAATGGTTGATCAATACGATCATAATGCAGGTCAGCTTAGTTTATTCGCACGCGTCCGTTGTTCCAGATAAATACAAGACTGGCTGCATCTCGCCATCAAGAAGGCTGGACTAAATCCAGAATCAATGCAGAATTATCGACCTGTATCGAAACTGACATTTCTTTCTAAAGTAATCGAGCGCGTTGTTGCAAAACAGCTGAACGTCCACATGCAAGAGAACAACTTGAACGACCAGTTTCAATCGGCATATTGACAAGAATACTCAACTGAAACGGCTCTGCTTAAAGTTCACAATGACATTCTGTCTGCAGTAGACCGTGGCTGTGTTGTTGTGTTGGTTATGCTTGACTTGATCGCCGCTTTCGACATCATTGTCCACGGAATTCTATTGAGCAGATTCACTCACAGATTCCGTGCCACTGGCGCTGCGCTTGAGTGGTTCAGATCTTAATTGTCCGGTCGGCATCAAGTCGTTCGTATTGGAAGTGTCAAATCCTCCCCAACTGCTGTGCCGTTTGATGTACCGCAAGGCAGATGTCATGGTGTTTGGTACTAAACAGAAATTATCACTACTAAAGGAGATTCGTATTTTTTACTCGACTTTGACTTCGTCTTCAAATGCGCGCAACCTGGGAGCTGTATTTAATAAATCCCTCAACACGACTAACCACATAAGTGCCATTTGGCGAACAGCGTATATGCACCTCCACAACATCAGTCGTATGAGGCGATACCTCACAACATATGCGACTAAACCACTTGTGCTCGCTTTCGTCATATCTAGATTGGACTACGGAACGCGTTACTGACTGGACTACCACGAAACCACATTCACAAACTCCAGCGAATCCAAAACATGGCAGCCAGAAGCATCACGTTCACACCTCGCCGTGACCACATAACTCCAGTTCTAAAAGAACTACACTGGCTGCCAATCAAATGCCGAATGTTATGTATGTCTGTCTCTCTTCCTCTCCATCATTCTCCATCCCTCTCTCTCTCTCTCTCTCTCTCTCTCTCTCTCTCTCTCTCTCTCTCTCTCTCTCTCTCTCTCTCTCTCTCTCTCTCTCTCTCTCTCTCTCTCTCTCTCTCTCTCTCTCTCTCTCTCTCTCTCTCTCTCTCTCTCTCCCCTCTCTCCCCTCCTCTCTCTCCCCCCTCGGTCTCTCTCCACCTTTGTCTCTCTCCCTCCCTCTGCCTCCCTCTTCCTCTCTCTCCTTTGCTCTCCCTCTCTCTCCATCGCTCTTCCTCTCTCTCTCTGCCTCGCTCTCCCTCTCTCCTTGTCTCCTTTCTCTGTGCCACTCTTTCCCCCTCTCCCTGTCTCTATGACTGATGTCTGACTTGAGAGACTATGTCATCTACTGTTCCTGCTCAACTGATGTTTATTTGCTTGTTGTAGAATGTGCAACTGACTGTTCCAAGTGTTCTGTGGCATACGTGTGTGACAATGATTCTTGCAAGTCGCCCTTAGTTTATGACAGTATTTCAAATACATGTAAAGGTATGTACTGCATTCTACAGTGTTTTATATTGATACACGTTCAACTTCAACATTGGTTACTTGTTGTATGTTGTGCTGGTGGTGCAACACCACTAGACAAAATGGTGTGTTGCGTTTGCAGTGATGTCCTTCCCTACACGTAAATTATCATGGGCAGTCCAACACAAACAACTGCATTGTTAGCGGAATAGCACAATGCACTCATAAAATTAAAATACTGTGCTGCAAATGCATATGTCACAGTTAATATATTGTACATTGCAGAACAAAGACGAGCTTTACAGCGGACACATGTACATGTTATCCGGTTGCCTTGCAAATAAACATGCAGCCTTCTTGCTGTATGTCGCAGTGGATCCGAGTGCTGCTGAGACGTCGCAGTGTTTCTGTGAACCACATACAATTCTGGGTGTAATATCAAGTTCTTCTGCTTTCAGCTTGTGCTGACATCTGTGATTATTGCACCATTCCTGATCAATGTACAACATGCTCGTACGGTTATATGTTTGATGGCACTACATGTTCAAGTAAGTGGATTACACTGTTGTGTGCAATACGCCATCTGTATTATTCACGTCAAAGACAAGTGTAAATATTGCAGTCTGTGTGAGAGCAATAAACAGACAACAACGTTCACACTGTGAATCAGGCAGATGTGTCTAAAGATGATATTCTACTCCCACGGTTAAATCGTACCAGAATAATTTATTTTTATTTTTGGATACTCGTCTAACACTTTAAACATACCTCACCCTAGAAGTTCTTACAACTTGACAAGGAAAATATATAATTTATACCTGCCAACTTTTTTGTTGAAATCCGGGTGATTCCTCAGGGGTTCAGCATGCTCCCCATATATCTCGGATCTTGACATAGGAAGATTGGTGTGGGTGCTGTTCGAGATTTTTTGGTTCAGCACGTCTTGGCACATCTCCCATGGTGTCGCGCTGTCTCGAAGACGGAGGGTGTTGTTGGAGATTTCGAGAGAAAATCCGGGAGATTTATCAGTATTCCGGGCAACTCTCAGATTTCACGGGAGAGTTGACAGTTATAATAATTGATTAGCTTAGCTGTATAAATCCAAGCAGCATAAGGGAAAACAAATCTTTGCCGCCCGACTTAATATCATGCTGTTAAATTACGGGAATGTTTATTTCTTATTGGTCTGAAGAAATTGTTTTTGACATCTTCACAGCACAGATCAATGCCTCCTAGTTGCTGTTAAATTACGGGAATGTTTATTTCTTATTGGTCTGAAGAAATTGTTTTTGACATCTTCACAGCACAGATCAATGCCTCCTAGTTGTCTTGAACGTTCTTGTTCACAAGAATTTGTTCTATTCTCTTTTTGTTCTATTAATTTTGTCGTAATGTTGAACACTGAGAATGGACCCAACCCCAAATGTGCAACACTTGGATCCTACCCCTTTTAAAATGCAGTTCATTTTGAGCTGCGCCCATCCCAAATTCCTGCATCCCACCCGCCTTGATAGATTTAACAGGCCTATAGTCAGGGGGCTTAATCGTTATAATTGTTCACATCTTTCCACAATTACAATTTTTGGACCAGCGTTAGATATGGCCGTGACATTTCATTTTTCCACGGGAGCCAAGCTGAGCTCCCTATGTGACGGTCATATGAGACAAAACCAAGATGGCCGCTGTCCGGAGAAAGGTTGTGGAATAACTCGAGAACCAAAAGTAGTAGCACCATAAATGAGACCACTTTTAGGCGTTTTCGAGAATAACGAATTAATTTCCTGTGTTTTCATCTGGTAACCGACATGCCATATGTCATCTGTGCTCAGTCCAAATAAGACCTTTTCCATACGGAGGATGTACAAACACAATTCGTCTTGTTCCTCAGAGAAGATGGTTCTAAACCCCCCTGCAAAACATTTTTTAGCGCCGGTTATGATTTTGTTCTTATTCTTTATGCGATATCGCAGCGTTGACCAGGGCACATTGAATTGTTTCACAATCTGGCGATATCCAACGCCCCCCTTGTTCCACAGCTCAATAGCCAGTCGCATGTTTTCATCATTCCATGACTGTTTGTTGGTTTTCTTCCTATAGCGTCTCACCATTGTGCACCTGAAGCAATCACGCCAGCTATTAGCCTAGATCAGTTGCAGTGTTGTTTAACCTATAGGCTAATGATATGCAACGTGGCAAAATGTGAGGCCAACATAATACAGTTTAATGCACATTGAAGCAGCGAATGATTTATGTGCGGTAATTATAAATAATCATCATGTAGTATCTAATATCGACGTTTCCAGTAATACCCGCACTACGCAATTGACGTATCTAAATGTATTACATTTTGTTACATATAACCACCGACAAACGGGACATGTCTGCACAGTGTGTGGGGTCATGCCTCAAGCATCCAACATGTGATCATTTCCGAATTGTTCGAAAATGCTTATGAAAGTAAGCTGTATTTCCACTATTACAACACCGTTAAAATGAAGTTTGGAATTATACATTCATATGCACGCTTCACTGTTGATATAATACACATGACAGTATATGAGTATAATTACATCAGTTTTTACGAAAACAACGTTTTATTTCATAACTATTTACTTACAGAACTCTAATTAAATAGAACATGCAAATGGTCGATTTGGGTGTTAGACGCTACTGTTTGACATGATTCCATTTCCAATAACCAGATGTTATGCGACGCGTCAATAATAGGGTGTGCGGACACGCCTCGAGGTGCGGACATGCCCCTACTTCCCCTACATATCATATATGATGTAATTAACGAGTCGTGAATTATATACTGTGTGAGTTGTATTAATTCAGAGATATAATTTACAGTGGTGAATCACTCATATAATTTATACTTCTTGCTTTCAGTCTCCACTTCAATGCCATCTTTGGTGAGAGAGCCGCCGTCACACGTCTCTGTCACGGTCTCCAGTCGTTGAGACACCTTAAAGCACTAGGGTAAATACAAGCTTTGGTGACGACAATGTCACACAACAGTTGAAAGATGTGACATTGTCAAGTAACTTATGTTGATGTGAGCGTTTGTCGTGGGCCGTGACACAATTAATAAGAAAATGTTTCTTGTTGACAGGATGGCAGTGTTGCCTCACAGACGACATATTTGGGACGTGTGTCGGACAATCCGGGACGCGTGTCCCGGGTTGACACATTTCTGGTAAGAGACGTACACGTCTAGTTTGATTAAATAGTAGAATTTATACTTCTTTGTAGCATTCCTCTATCTTATGTTATCTAATTGACTACATTTTACCCCAACATAAATAACCCCGATATAATCACCCTGAAACTGATACTTTGTTGTGGCTGATCGAGTTTATTTCTGTTGTTTACTTTTTAATTTTTTTTACAAAAATGTCGCGTCAAAACATCACAAATTTGTGCGACTTGACGCGTCAAATCAGTTTATTGTCTTTAGTGACATTTTATATGACTCGTTTTAGTTTTGATGTTTGCGTCGATCTCAGACAATTAACTTTTACAGCCACCGAAATAAACAAAGTTTTGACGACAAATTATAACTCAAAGGTTTGTTTACAATTTACAGATGTTGAGACAAGTTACGGCAAGTTGACATCGTCTGTAGATGGTTACGTGAGGGCACGGAAGGGGTTAACCCTCATGTAAGTAAGCCCTTTTATATATGTGTGTTGACATTGACACGACACAGTGTCAGTTCATGTGTCACTAAACTAAACACACCTACGTGACCAATTTTGACAGGTGCACCGCTAATTTGTCGTCTTTTAGAAGATCACCAAAAGTGGATCTGTTTCGTGGTCAAGTTACAGTTACAAAGCCCACGTTTCTTTACGAATCCACACGTAATTTGTGGTAAATAATTACACCAGAAGTTGTAGTCGTAAAGTTAGTGTTGTTGTAATGGTGCGCATGCGTCTGACGAGTTGTTCCACGATAGGGGTGTGGCTGCGTAGTCGAGCTTAATTGGTCCATACGTCCGTGCGTCGGTGTATAAATGATTTTTTTATGTTTAATCGACATTGTCCTTTGAATATTTTAGGTGATGCCCTCTCGTATATGATTCACGATCCCTCAAAGTTATGTCACTGCTGTATCATATTTCTCTGTTAAAATCGTATACGTTTCAATCACATGTCTCCTCTGAGGCGACAATATGCCAGAGTTGGTCATTTTAGTCTTTGCAGACGTTTATTATAATCGAGATCTTTAAAGGCCATGTCTTGTCCAACTGTGTTTTCCAGAGAACTATGTAAATATACTTGTACATGTGTGTTATTCAATGTTATCACAAATCCGAAGCCATATGTTTGCCAAAACATTGATAAAATTGGTCTTAAACAGTGACTGCATGGTCACAGCGCAAACCTGGAAATGTCTGTTTTCCGGAAACGTCCGAAGGCGCAGATACATGACATCACTCGTGGAATCGGTTGTACGGTCACACAGTCTACACGGCTAAATATTATTTTATTATAATTATATGTCAGCTGTTTTTATCATTAACATGAATAATTGAATATATGTGTTGTGGGAAACAGTGGCAATTCAGGGTTTTACTGGAAATTCAGAGGATCCCTCCCTAAAGACCCAATTTGTAGGCAGAAAATGGAACATTTTATATGCAAAGGACGGGATCCATGCTATGCCTACGGCATATAACATTATTTGTGGTTCAGGCATGCGATTGTACATATCAAAGGTTAGAGCCTACTTTCGGCCCGCAGCTGTACGGTCTGGAAGTAAGTTCCGGTCTAAGAGTAAGTTCAGGTTCCGTTTTGCGTACACACTGTACATGTCAAAGGTTAGCACCTATTTTTGGCCAGCTTAAACACGGTGTTTGCCGAAACTATGCGTGACCCAATTATATTATAGTTTACGCTAATGATGCGGTTAGTTTTGTAATTGTTAGTGTACATAACAAACCCTCATAGTTAGCATAACTTGTAATTATTTGCCAAAAAATTTGTTTTATTTTGATGTCATTGTCTCAGAGCGTTGTGTATCTTACGACTTCGTCACCCAGAGCTGCAGTTTTCAGCGCTGTTTATACGCACAGCGGGTTTTATGGTAAACACAAATGACACATATCTCTGTCAGTTTGGCATGTATGAAGCTGAAATTGTGTGTGTAATCTAGCAGGCCCATTGGGGGTGGTTCGTAAATTTATATTTTAAAACATTCTTCGGGGGGTGGGGATCCTGTGGGTAACAATTTATAAATGACACATATCTCTTTCAATTTGGCATTATGAAGCACCGTAGGGGGGCAAGTAGAACAGTGGAGTAAGCTTATTATGGTTTATCATGTTTCTCTCTCGGTTATTTTCTTCAGTCCGTGATATTATTCTATGGCGTATTTCAGTATTTGTTGTTTTATACTTGGCAAGAATTAGAAAAAAGTGTTATTTCCCATACAGACTTGAGGCCTATGACAGGAATTACAAATATACTGGTGGTGCCAAATTAACTTCACTGCAGACCAGAGATTAAGCAGAATGATTTTAAGATGATCCTACCAGCCCACACTTAAAATCAAGGATGTCACTAGCAGTGCTCTCACGTAGAGCTGCTACAGCTTTCCTAGAACTGTTTGATTCTTCCCTCTTTTCTGGTCACAAATTGTATGATTCAAGGTACGTTAGGCATTTACAAAAATGGTTTGCATTAAAGGAAGGTCTGGCCATATCCAGCTACAGCATTCTGTGTCACAAATGTAACCGTAGTTGGTTATATTCTGTTGATAACCAGCATTGAAATATTTTTTATGCAACATTTACTTCGATATTCACAATAAAACGTTTGAATATTCCGCCAATTTGGTCTTATCGCTCAAGCCTCCGTTGAAAGTAATTACCCATTCAGCGTATGATACGTCAGTGGTGCTTAACTACAGACCTACAGGCAATGTGATCGTGTGAGAAAATGGCTCGTGAAATCCATCCTTACGAACCAGATTATTCAGAGAGTGAACAAATGAATAGCAACCTAAATGACGACAACAGTGATATGTGTCCAACGATTCCACTGAAGGAAATTATTCGATGGATTATCTGGGAAACAGAATGGGAAACCCTTCGACGGTTTGGTGCAAATGTCAAAGGTGCCGAAACATGGCCACTGGCGTTGAGTGTCAATGTTATACTGAATTGGCCAAAGTAAACAAAATAAAAGGATTTGCATAGACCAAAAAGAAGGATGTATTACGTCATCAGATAGATTCAGCACGATATGCCTTGATCAGGATGTTATACATATCACCTTGCTTATGATTCATGGTGCACTCGCTAAAGGACCGCTATCAAGCCCAGTGCAAAACAGGTAAGAGTACCGGTACTGCATATGTTCGCATTAGGTAATATAATACGTCGTTTTTACAAACATCTGAGGAAATGTTTCCTAAAAATATCAATATTATTAAAAATCTCTAACATATTTAATCCAATTTTTGCAAACAAATTGTTAGAAAAGTTAATTGAAGTGAAATACTTGTGATTGTCGAACAGCGGAAACACATTTTGCAAAACGAGGCGGTATCTCAACAATTTGTGCGTATTTTATTATGGCAAAGCCGCACTAAACGGTAACATCCAACGCAAAACACATTTTAAACATCACATGCCGTTCGACAACTTTCCTGTTCATTAATCCAATTAATCCATGCCGAGTTTATCAGCCTACAACTGCTTGTGTTGAAGGAAACACTGGTGCAGTTCATTGTATAAATCTTGCTAAAAACTAATACAATGAATCTTGTCAATATTTTAATTGTTTTGTGATCTTGACTTGTGTTTCTTCGTTCATACACAGTCACCAGGTTAATCTTCAGATCACACAGGGCCAAACCAATCCCACTAAAATGTTGCTTAAATTGCAACTTCCCACTAAAGTGCCACTAAACGTCCGACAAATGTATTAAACTATTTTGGCTGGTGTAGGAAGGTATCATTATGAATGTAAATAATGTGGTTTAGTACCCCTAGACCCCATCCCATATCCCCCTGGGGGTTAATGGGACTAACGGGGGGACTACCTGGCTGTTCCATTTGGTGTTCTGCTCTACCTAAATTTCAGGTACTTGCTTTTAAATAAGGTATTTCACAATATATTTTATTGTTTTTACATACAACTCCATATATCAACTGCAAAACATGCATTTACATGGAAAACATGCATTTACATGGAAAACATGCATTTACATGCAAAACATGCATTTACACACAAAACATGCATTTACATGCAAAACATGCATTTACATGCAAAACATGCATTTACATGTAAACTGCCCGAAGATTGAATGCTCCGTGAGGAGATCTATCCACAGAATTCCTGATTACACAACACAGACTTTATAATCAATGGAATATCTGTATTCAGTATCCGAATGAAAAGTTCCGCTGACTTTATTAGGAGCTTTTAAAACATTGTCATAGAGCGTGTTTTATGCTGTTCGGTGATTTGTGGCTTCTAGTGGCGTAGTTGTATCAGTGGTGTAAAACAAAAATAGATTCATTACACTATGATTCCAGCAGAGCCTTCCTTTAACTAACACTTGACTATCTTGAAGAAATTAATAGTGTGTGTGTATTGTCGTTACTACAAGTATTGTAATTTATTATATTTTGGATGAAGTGGTAATTGTTGTTGTTAGTGCGTAGCTTTACATACAAATTGGTGTATCAGATATATTGAAGCCATCCATTTTGTTGCAGATTTCCACGCTTCCTTCGATGGGCATATGATGATGACATCACAGTGTTGATGTCAATGGTGAAATGCTTGAGACAAAGTGTGAATGTGCAACTGGTATGGGACCTAATGCACACTGTAAGCATATCCAGGTAGTCCTGCTTGCAATAATTGATTTTACTGGATGTAAACAGCCATAACAAGAACTAAGTTGCACTGATGTCCTGCAATCTTTCCACCGGCCACGTCGACCCACTTTGTCAAGAAATGTTTGCAGAAATCATACCAGAAGACAGTGAGAACAGTGGGCGAGTTTGACGACGAGGAAGCTGTATATAAGCTAGACGTGTTAACAGCACAGCCCGCTCCAGACAGGTTTGTTACACTTAAGCTGCGAATCTCCGGAAACTTTATGAAGTTTCAGCTTGACTCAGTAGCTGAATGTAACGTAATCCCGGTACACCTATGCAAACAAGCCACTGGAGACGTTACGCTGAGTAACGTGACGACAAGCAACGACACGATCATACATCGTTTGGAGGCACGAAGTTGAGCCTGAGTGGACGAGTTCTGCTCCCGGTGTCGCGTGGGGAGACACGATGCACATTGGAAGCTGACGTTCGCCCATTGCTGGGACGCAAGGCCTGCGTTGGCATGCAGCTCATCAAAGTGCTCGACTCTGATGACGTCAGTCGTCCTTTCACAGGTGATCGACCTGTGTTCGCTGTTAGGGAGGCAGACAAGCCGCTGACTAAAGAGCAGTTAATGTCGAAGTTCCCAAAGGTGTTTGCGGATGGCTTAGGCAAGATGGACGGAGAATATCACATCCGCCTGGATTCCAGCGTGGATCTTGTACAGCACGTACCGAGACGTGTGCCGGTGGCACTGAGATCAAAGCTACATACTACATTGGACGACATGATATAACAGGACGTGCTGGTTCCTGTTACACAACCAACTCCATGGATATCGTCAATGGTGATTGTGCCGAAGAAGAATGGGAAGTTGCGGATTTGCCTTGATCCAAAGGACCTGAACGCTGCTGTTCAGAGAGAGCAATACCCACTTCCCACGATCAAAGACACCGCGACACGACTGCATTGTGCCAAGGTCTTCACCATACTAGACGTCCGCAGCGGGTTCTGGCATATTTGCTTAGATGACGAGTCGTCCCAACTAACAACTTTCAATACACCGTTCAGACGGTATCGTTGCAAAGGATGCCGTTTGGAACCAGTAGTGCATCGGAAGTGTTCCAGAGTAAAATGCATGACCTGATCGATTGTCTCACGGGAGTTGAAGTGGTGGCTAATGACTTTGCAGTGATTGGCTGTGGCTCAACCATGGAGGGTGCAATCATGGATCCCGAACATAACCTACTCGGGTTCCTTGATCGCTGCGAAGCATGTGAGACTGAATACGGTGAAGCATGTAAGACTGAATACGGTTAAGTTTCAGCTGCGCCAGACGGAAGCACCGTTCATAGGACACGTGACCTCAGGCGAAGGTCTAAAAATACACCCAGACAAGGTGCGTGTTATTATTGAGATGCCAAGCCGGAAGATGTAACGGCAGTGCAGCGACTGATTGGCATGGTGACTTACCTAGCTCGCCAGGACACAGACTGGACGTGAGGACAAGCGCAGAAGAAAGCGTTCAAGCAGATCAAGGATACGGTCTCCAGTGCTCCAGTACTGAGGTACAACAGTCTGGAGGACGACGTCACACTACAGTGTGACGCCTCGCAGTCTGGCCTTGGTGCAGCACTGATGCACAGCTGGGACAACCAGTAGCGTTTACGTCACAAGGGCTGACGTAAGTTGAAACCAGATACTCCCAGATTGAGAAAGAACTGATAGCAATCGTGTACGCGTGTGAGACATTAGACGCGTATGTGTACGGTCGAGACGAAATCCCCATACAGACAAATCATAAGCCGCTGGAGTCCATATTCAAGAAGCCACTGAATATGGGGCCCGTGCGACTCCAGCGCATGCTGCTCAGGCTTCAGAGATACAACCTGAAAGTGGTGTACCACAATGGTACAGAGATGTACTTGGCTGACGATCTGAGCAGGGCGTATCTGCCAGTGAATGTCTGTGACAGAAAGCCATCTGTGGAGAACATTGATGTGACCATGTTTCTGCCTGTCATCGCTGAGCGACTTTAGCAAACGAGACATGCAACATCGGAAGATCCAGTACTCTCCCTGCTCAGTAAAGTGACCCGGGCGGGCAGGTTGGCCTGGAGAGAAGAGGTATGTGCCATCTGAGGGCATGGGCACGAGTCCATCACAGAGACTGGTGGGTCGCAGATGCAAGACGTTGCTTCTCATGGCTGCTCTTCTGTTACAGCCGCGTCATTCCACTGTGAATGATAGTCATGCGCTGTTAGCTGCCAATGCAAAACAGGAGCGCTACTACAACGCGCACTCACGTCCACTACCAGGTCTGAGACATCAGGCGTACACCATCTCAGGAACCACAGTTGACTTGGGCTATGCTTACGAGTCCGACATGCATACGGAGCTTATTGAGCCTCCAGTAGCTGTCACTGGGACACCTGTGAAGAGTGTATCTCCAGCACTCAGACGCTCGAAGCGTTTGCGTACAACAAATGTCAGACTTCGTGACTATATCTCGTGATGTTATAAATCCACTTGGACTTTAAACGTTTCGAGTTTGAACATTAATTCATTCAGAACATTGAGACTATAAACAATTAAACTTGGAACATTTCGATATTGAAAATATAACTTAGTTGCTGTTTATATTGCATTGATATACATGTTCTGTTATGTTAGAGGGGAAGATGTAACGAAATAAGTATGCTCCCCATGTGACTAAAATAATGTATGCTCCCGACGAGGAGTTGGTTTGAGCCATGTTGTTACTCACTGTCAATCTAAGTCTAAGATACTAATTCGTATTCAAACGTGTAGCTTTACACACAACCCAGTCGCAGGTGTCATATGCGACGCATGGCTTAATTTTGTTGTGTTGTGACGTGATCACTGTGTGTTTACATAGGCGAATGCTCCCGTTTTAAATTAGTATGCGAATCTTTTTTGTGCTAAGTATTATGATCAGTAACCATCTTGCCAACATTTCCGTGCAATATTTGTAACATATACAAACGCATAATATATCAGAAAAAACGGCTTTCACATTACCGTGACTAGTCACTTTCTTGTAGTCGGACTCCACACAATGGCATTGGCAAACCAAGCTCGTATTTATCGGCTGCCATTTGTCCCTCCGTATGGTGATTATCAACTTTTTTAGTACGATCCTTCGGGAACTGACGACCCCCTTTACCATTACACTGCGGGACGTAGCAGCCGGTTCCCGGCATTTTATTAGCAACTACAGTTGATAACCACACAGCTCGCTTACTTGTCCAATGAAGTGCTATGGACTAAGGATAATTAGTATAACTGGAGTGGGCACAGCGCGCCCAGGGATCAAAAATTACGCTCGGTTTCTCATTCGTCGATTGCCTCTATTGGAATACCATTCAAGTACATGCTCGAGTGGAATGTATGGCATGATTAAATAACGTATCTAGGCGTCGGAACATGGTGAATACTGGGGGAGCCAAAACTCACAAAGACCCCTCAACTGCAGCCACACTCTTGAGGTCCACCAAAACCTCCAACTGCACTCCCCTTTGCAGAAATATTGGGGGCTAAACCTATTTGCAGCCCCACAAAAATATTGAGGGTCCCCAAGTGTATCCCCACATATCTTCAACGTACCACACAGCAGTCAACGTATATCTTCAACGTACCCTGCAGTGTCAACATATATCTTCAACGTACCCTGCATTGTCCGTAGGCGGATCCTGCGGGCACGTGCCCCCCTAGACCTTAGGAATTAGGCGTGCCCACAGACCTTTTATAATGGGCTCATGCGACCGTGCGCCCCCCCCCCCCCCGGTAGACGGTTTGAAATGTGCCACTAGTGGAGTAGATAAGTGAAAATTTTCAGGGGAATCTTTCAACTGGTGATACAAGCGCCAAAATTGTCATGAATACTTTAAAAAAAGCCCGTTAGCCATCGGAAATTTCAAGATGGCCGCCATTTTTTGACACCTTCACTTAAAAAAACTAATATAATGAATCATTTTTATTGTAGTAGTTAGTGTAGAAGTGCATAAGGTATGGCACTAGACCTCACTACTAACCTAATTCTCACCTATGGTTCCAAGTAATTGCTATTGCACAGCAGCGGCTACATCCCGGTAAACCGCGATAGCTTGCAGGCTGAACTAGGTGAGGGTAGCATGCAGAGGCTCTCTGAATGTGATGGAATATGTCTGACTCTGATCTAATATGTACGAATACAGTACCTGATACTGACAGTCAGACAGACAGACGAGAGAAGATGGATATAAGAAAGAGAAAACCGACTCAAATGTGGAAGAGAGTTGTGTCAAGGCACAACCAGGACACATTGGTGACACCACTGTTATGAAACTCTTTTTTCATCAGTGTCAGCTAAATTATTTTCCCACGACTCTGTAGTGGTATATGTAGTAGTTAGCCGTAGTATAGTAGTATATGAGCTTAGTATCCCAAAAGCTGTCTAGTGAGCCCCATATAAATTAGATTAGTTAGGTGTAGTTAGATAGCCGCATCTGAATCGACAGGATGTGCAGGAGAGCCGAACCATGGGAAACGGGGCTTTAGTTACCTGGATGGTGTACACATTGCATGGAACTATGACACCGGATGAACGATCGGGCTAGGTGTAGGGCATTCTCCTTTTATGCCCGAACCGAGTTGTATCTCATACCTAGATGAGCCTCATTCTGCGGTGAAATGTGGTAAAAAAATAATCTCTCGGCCTTGAACCCATTAAGTATTCCCTAAGATGGCCAGTTAAGAAGAATTATCCTTTAAAAGGCAAACTGACTGGAGCAAATGTTGTCTGTGTTAAACTATTAAGAAGGATGAAGAGTTTAAATCACATCCAACCCACTATCCAGGTAGTCCTGAACATGATGGCTATTCCATGACTGCATCCAATGTTCCACTCTTCCAAACAATTAACCAACCACCCATTACCCTGGATCCAGCAAGGCTAGGTGAAGGTGGTGGCATAGAAGAAATACTGAGGAAAAACATCGCAAATTATTATCAACGCTGTCGTCTGTTGTCCAACAACACCAAGCTGGAACGAGCTAGGAAGAGAGTATCTAGTGTTCCGATTAGTACAGAAGAGGGACACAGCAAGATATGAGGAAACAGCCTTCACATTAAAGGTAAACTCTTATATAGCGAAGTGTCCAGTCCTTAGGACTGCTCAAAGAGCCTTATACTTTATTCCCTGACAGACGTGCTCAATCGAACACCATCTCGACTTCTCTTGGAGGCATCCAGCTACTCTGCAATTAATGCGCGATGACTGTTCGTACACAAATATCTACCAATGTCTATAGCCAGGTACTCATTCATACAGCTGAGTGAACTGGAGCAACGTATAGTGAACGAACTTGCCCAAGGTTCGACACTGCCGCACAAGATTCGAACACCACGGCGCTACAATTAGGCGTACGTGGCCGCATACCTTTTATAATGTCCCCCACCGACCGCGCGCCCACTAATTTGCATATATTTAGAAATTGACGTACCCTGGCCTCACACATTTCACGACCGTCTTAGAGGACATACATATTTACATGACAGTGCAATTTTAATATTAAAGACTACTATGTTTTGGTTTATCGCTGAAAACGTGAACAATGGCTCGTGGGTCCGTACCTTCCCCTACCCTGCAGTTTATTCTTGCATGGGATATCATTTTAGGACAAATAATATGTGTCAACCATCTTATTGACTTTTAGTATGGCCCACATTTAACATATTGACACGTGTATCGAGTTATAGCCAGATTACAATTGAATTTTTGCTTGGTCTTGAACACGGGATATAATATTTTGGGGCAAAATAGTTTTCCTTAACCATCACACTAGTTTTTACTATGGCTCACACATAGCACATTGACACGGGTATCGATGTACACCATTATACGCTGTGGCTTCATCCTTTTCTACGGCCGGTTTTACATTTCCACAGACACAAATCTGGCGGGTATTGTTGCCGGATACAGAGGAATAACGTGTGGCTGATACGTAATTTATATTCATATAATATGACGCACTGAATGCTTGTGACGACGGATAGATGATTCCGCTGGCAATGGCTCATCAGCTTACTGCGCAGTGAGTCATTCGGTTTCGGCCTGCCCCGTGCACGTCCGCCTAGATAGTGAGTGAGCCCGCTCGCAGCCGCCGCCACTATCATTACTGCCGTCAGCCGCACAGACAGCCGACGTACGGACACCGGCGCTATGGCGGGTACACACTGTCTTCTCTCGCTCCTGTCTCTTGCCGTGCTCACTGTCTGCACGCTCGCGGACAACCACGGACAGGACACGACGCAAGCTCATAAGAGGTGAGAGATCTCCGGCGATGCTGTTTAGAAAATGACGGCAAATGTATTGTGCTGGTTTTGATAATGAATTATTTACATAATTGATAGGGGACATCGAAGAAGAGGTGTGTGTGTGTGTGTGTGTGCGTGCGTGCGTGCGTGCGTGTGAACAGACGCAGTCGTTATAATATTATGGGACTCATAACTAGGTAGACTTGCTCGCGTAATTGTGACCGTGGGTGGTTCGTGGCTATAACATACGATTAGCGTGCCTGCGTGTGTGCTCTTTCCCCTCTGTCCACTCACCTTTCTTTTTCTCCCTCTCCCCCCCCCCCCCCCCCCCCCCCCCCCCTCTCTGAAATGTGTTTTCGATTCTGGCTGACTGAATTTAGTGTATGGATTATCCGACACGACGAAAATGATGATATGCTGACATAGTTATCAGCGAATATATTACAACTCAGCTAACCGGATTAGTGGTGAAGGCGGGCGTGAACTGCATACGGGACGCGTGCCCACGCTCTCATGCGTGATGCGCTTAAATACGCACCGATTGAGCACGGACTTGTTGAGTCGTGACTGGTCGTGTAGAATCGGATGTGACGGCCATGATACAGGTGCGTTGACTACAGTCACACAATCCGGATACGACAACAATCACGCCAGCCGGATACTACACAAACCACACAATCCGGATATGACAACAGTCATGCAACCCGAACATGGCAATAATCACATAATTCGGATACAATAGTGACAAAATCCGGATACGACAGTAATCAAACAATCTGGATGTGACAATAGTCACACAATCCAGATATGACAGTAATCACACATTCTGGATACAATGATAGTCACGCTATCCGGATAAGGTAATAGTTACACAATCCGGATATGGTAATAATCACACAATACGGCTACGACAATAATAACACAATCCGGATACACCAACAGTCACACAATCGGGATATGGCAGTAATCACACAATCTGGATACAATGACAGTCACAGTATCAGGATAAGATAATAGTATACACAATCCGGATATGGTAATAGTCACACAATACGGCTACGACAATAATAACACAATCCGGATAGACCTACAGTCACACACTAGGGCAACCCGGGTGTTTGGCTCGTGTGCCGCATTTACACGTAGTCGTGTGTGTGTGTGTGTGTGTGTGTGTGTGTGTGTGTGTGTGTGTGTGTGTGTGTGTGTGTGTGTGTGTGTGTGTGTGTGTGTGTGTGTGTGTGTGTGTGTGTGTGTGTGTGTGTGTGTGTGTGTGTGTGTGTGTGTGTGTGTGTGTGTGTGTGTGTGTGTGTGTGTGTGTGTGTGTGTGTGTGTGTGTGTGTTGTATCTTTGTCTGGTTGAACCCTTTCTTCGTGCAATCAGTCACAGTTCGATCGATACACTCCTTGGCATGGACGAGGGGAAGATAAATCTCCTAGGCGTCACTTCAGGGCGTCCCCGTGGCGTCGTCATGCATAAATAATGTGTCTGGCGGGAAGAAACGCGCACTGCCCGGCATGGGTGCGTGTGCCATGCACGCTAGCCGTGTCGTAATATTGCGTACGCCATGTACGCTTCGTGCCATTTCGCGCTGTGCTCTGGGAATACTCGACGGCTTTCTGCCAAATGTGTGGGAAGAAATGATGGGAATACAAACTGTCGTCACTGTGTATACCGTGTGTAAGACGGACTCTTGAATGAAACCCTCTCGAAGAACAGTCCCGTATGCAGGCCCGTATGCTGGGTGCGATGGGTGTGTATACTCGCGAGGCCAAAAAGTTTCGCTTGAGGGAAAATAATTCCGCTTGAGAGATAATAGTTTCGCTCGATTTAAAAAAAACTGAACAGCATTAACCCCTCATTTTCCGATGTCATGTCTGACAACATTGAATGGTTCAGAGCGACTCCGGCAAAAACTGGCATGTCACCACGAAAAATATCTCAAAAAGCATATAGTTTGTACTGTTAAACACGATGTTACGATAAAAACGAACATAGGGCCTACAGCCTCCCTCTAATTTAACTTGGGGGCACGGCTGATCGCGTCGGTCGACAGAGTAAGCGCCTGTTATTTATGGCATGGTTGCTAAGCAACAAACGCTAGCGTGGCATTATAAAGTATGTAGTAACATTTTAGCTATCCATATTTAATCTCTTTGATCTAGATGGGGCTGAAAATATCAATATACGTGTGTGTGTGTGAGTGTGTGTGAGTGTGTGTGAGTGTGCGTGCGTGCGTGCGCGCGTGCTTGCGTGTGTGTGTATGTATGTGGCAAATGCTGTTCAATTTTGGGAAATGTAAATGCCTCCTCACAGGTCATGGGAATGAAGAGGTAAAATATAAAATGGGGGGTACTGTTCTAAGTACTACTGTAAAAGAAAAGGACTTAGGGTTAACCATTAGTGCTGATATGAAGGTTTCAGAGCAGTGCGGAATTGCAGCGTCAAAGGGAAATCAAATCCTTGGATTAATTAGGCGAAATATAGCGTATAAGAAAAAAGAATTAATAGTACCGCTGTACAAAACAATAGTGAGGCCTCATTTAGAATATTGTATACAAGCATGGAGGCCATATCGCAAGAAGGACATATATATGCTAGAAAGAGTACAGAGGAGAGCGACTAAAATGATACCAAATCTGAGGGATCTTAGTTACGAAATACGCCTAAAAGAATGTGGTTTAACAACACTAGAGACCAGGAGATTGAGAGGAGATCACATAGAAGTGTTTAAAATTTTGAATGGTTATGAAAATATTGATAGAAACATTTTTTTCTCAGTTAAGAAAGATAGAAGGACCAGAGGACATGAAGCTACATTAGTAAAGGAGCAGTGTAGATTAGATATAAGAAAGTTCTCATTCTCACAAAGGACTGTAAATGAATGGAACAGATTATCTCCTGATTGTGTTGGTGCTAGTAGCGTGAATATGTTTAAAAATAAAATCGACACACACCTTAAAAAGGCGGGATACATGTAGATAAAAAGTATTGGACTCTCGATAAGCCAAAAGGCTTCCTTGTCCAACTGCCATCCAGAGTAATTTTCTGGATGGCAATCTTGTTAAATCTTGTTAAATCTTGTATTCCCGCCAGACAACTCCGGAGTAACCGTTTAGTTTTAAAATAATTTCTCTACTCCTTCCGCACCATTTTGTTATACGTTTACCGAACAGTATCCCGAATTACTATGTTGCATTTAAGGGAGAGCAATGGACAATGGCCTCCTTTTGTCTTGGGATAAGATTTTTTCTATTGCATCACACCATGGTAACACTGCAACAAAGTATTGGGTGACAACGTTTAGCCTCCGTTGGGTCCCTATCCTAGGCCCTACTGTATACACCACTGTCGAGCTGTACACACATTCACATATATGCACTCACGCACGCACGCACAAACACACATGCGCGCGCGCGCGCACACACACACACGTGTACATACACACGCGCGCACACACACACGTGCACACACGCGCACACAAGCGCACAAGCACACACACGCACACACACACACACACACACACACACACACACACACACAGGGCTCACAAGATAACTGACCATTTATCCAATTGGATACGATATATAATCGACGTATGGTGCAGTTTTGGTTGTAACAAAGACACCGGGAATGCCGACTGAAGAAACTAATTGGCTCTATTGGTTGAATCATAATAACTGGAGATGAGACATCAAATAGCTATAGAAATGAAACGGGACACTAGAAGCAGGATGCTCACTTTAGATTGGGAGCGAAGTGAGTAATCTACAGCGGGTGTTTTCATCGCATCCTTCCTTATAACAAGGAATTATTTACATAAAATATAGCCATATAAATATTATACTTCTCGGTTAATTTTAGTTTAATATATATTTAACATAAGTCATCTAAATGTGTGAGTGCGTGTGTGCGTGTGTGTGGTGGTGTGTGTATGTCTGCGTGTGTGCGTGCGTGCGTGCGTGCGTGCGTGCGTGCGTGCGTGCGTGCGTGCGTGCGTGCGTGTGGATGTGTGCGTGTGTGAAGGGGTATGCGGTGCTTGCGTGTATGCGTGCGTCTGTGTCCATGTAAGTGTGTATGTGCGTGCGTGTACAATACCGTCTTCTGTTGGATTAGTAATAATGATATAATAGTGTGTGCAATGCGTTGTGCTGAGACCTATCGACTGATCAACGCCGTCGGAAAAAACTCAAGCGACTGGAATAATATTATTTGTGTCTGTCTGTGCGCAGCCAAGCTCACGGGAGCTTGATTGTACGTGACAGAATGCTTTTTCCCGTGTGCCGACGCCCCCCTTCCTTTTAAACGGCTCATTCATTCAAACGCCGGAGTGCCTCTATGGGCCGCTTCATTTGAGATGTCTGTGGGACTGTATGTCTCTGTCTGGGTGTCTTTGTGTCAGTCTGTCTGTCTGTCCGTCTGTCTGTGTACATATGTGCGTCTGTCTACCTGTTTGTCTGACTGTCTGTCTGTCTGCCTGTCCGTCTGCCTATCTGTCTGTCCCTGTTTGTCTGTCTATCAGTCTGTATGTCTATCTGTCTGCCTGTCTACATGTATGTCTGTCTGTCTGTCTGCCTGCCTGCCTGCCTGCCTGCCTGCCTGCCTGCCTGCCTGCCTGCCTGCCTGCGCCCGCCTGTCTACCTGTACAATGGACAAAGCTGTTGTCGCTAGTTACCGGAAACCACTGTGTGTTTACGACATGCGAATACAGCACAGAGTGTGTAATGTCCACCTGGTAAATTTATCAGGTACGCCGACTAGGTATAATACCAGCGAGTAGCGTTCGTCGACCTGCCAATAGAGAGGGTTTGATAATAAGCCGACTTGACATCGTACCTTTTCACCGCAGCTTAGTGGCGGTTTGATAGCTGGACCATTGTTACTGCTGCTGCACACGTATAGAGCACCGAAGTGTGACGTCAAGCTGCACGGCTTAAAGTGAGAAGCATATATGGGTGAAACTAATTAGGTATTGTATGTATTCAGGAACGTAAAAACGATATTTTAACGCAATGAAAGCTACCTGTACTTGATCGCAGTGACAATATAGATCGCGGTGTAACATATGTTTGGTTGTGAATCACGCTATTTTCATCGCAAAATGCGAAAGGATAACCTGTCAACATCGTACAATTATTGTACGAAATTGTAAAAATCAAAGGATTTGATAATATCTTGAAATATGGAACAAAATCTATTTCAGGCTGAGAAATCAGGGAGCGGTAATTAAGTTGGCGTTTTTGGTGAGCCTCAAGCGGATGTGCAAATGGCTGGTTTAAAAACGGTTTTGAGTTGTTTTGTCCACGATTGTAATTATAATTCAGTGATCCACACGTACAGGATTATCGATTTCTAAAAGCTGCACGAAGAATGCAACTATAGATAATAATCAGATATTAAAAAAAACATTCATACTACCCGGGGACCACTTCCTGATAATCTATGGGTATCCATGTTAGTTCACAAGTAATAAAAAACATTTTGTAGGGGTATTTACCCATTGAAAACAAACCGCTAGCATCGCTAACTTTTGTTCGAATATGGCTAATAGCGTCAGTAGGCCCCTATCTCTGCACTTGCTGCATACTTCTTAGAAGAGCCCAAACCGCTTAAAAGGGGAGAACATCATGCCAGATCTGATCATGTTAATAGTTTCACTTATTTTCAAGCGTTCTTCGAGGTGCGGTGCATGTTAGTATGGAGGAGAAATAATTCATAATAGCGCTAAGTTTTAAAATATACTATGAAAACTACAAGAAATTGGTCCAAATCCAAGACAATAACAAATTTTCGTGGCAGCAAAGATCACAGTTATATGTTCATAGACATTTGTGGAGTTAATTATTATATGCAATACATATGATTAATGTTACTGTTAATTAACTGCATAATGTGTTTATTAACTTTGTGTAGTTAGCAATTTTGCTAACAACATATTAACATGTGTTAATAGTCATATTGTTGACATTTTATGTATGCGTAGGAACGTGATGAATATATCATCAAAATCTTCCAATTGCAGGCTCACCAAAAATCCAACTGCACCCCTCTTGAGGCTCACTAAAATCCCCAACTGTATCCCCATATAAGGTTCCCCAAATCTCTCCGACTGCATCCTTCTTGATGGTGACCAAAAAACTCCAACTTATATAATGACCGCTCCCTAACTTCTCAGCCTGAAATTTATTTTGTTCCTTATTTCACGATATTATCAAATCCTTCGATACTGGCAATTTCATACATTAATTAAATAGTATTGACAGGGTCTCCTTTCGCATTTTGCGGTGAAAATAGCGTGATGCACACAAAAAACTGTGTTGCACCGCGACCCATATTGTCAATGCAGTAAAATAGTTTGCGTTACAAAATTATTTTACAGTTCCAGAATATTAAAAATACCAAATTTGTTTCATCCGTCTTTGCTTCTCACTTTCAACTTATGGGAACCATAAAGAACTACACGTATGACTTTCAGAATATTGATTACAGTGTAACACAAAACATAACACCAGATTATCAGATACGACTGAAAACATTTGTTGGAACCAGCTGGGCCGGTTGCTAAGCGGCGTGACGTCATCAATCGGTTCTCTGTTATTCTTGCTTGGTATTTATGTTAGGCCAAATCAAATAATACCTGTATTTCCGGTAACCCGAACGTCCCTAGTATTTCCGTGCGTGCGTGCGAAAGAAAAATGTTTTATGAAGCCTACCCTCGACCCTTGCCTCTGACCATAAACTTTTCTTTTAACATTATATTATATTCCGGCAAAAGGCTATTACAACGACCATTCAACATGATAAAAAATCATTGCAAAAGTCCTGAAAAGTAACGAGAATTGACCTTTTGGAACGAAAATTCCGCGATCGTCCCTAATATTGGATGGATTTCCGCACAAATCGTTGCGAAGTGTCATGGCGCCCCTGCTGCCTCGTGTCAACTAACGTAAACAGGACAGGGACGCGGGTAGAAGGCGCTAACATAAACAGTTTCGTGATCGTTGTCTGGTTGTCCGCTAAGCGCATTGAAGACATGGTGTTAATTAAATGTACCTGTCACACCGCTGGTGTACAGATTCTGCATAAGCGTACAGATTCCGCTTTCGAACACAAAACTCGAAGGAATAACAACAGCCTAGGTCACGCTGGCTCAAAGTGATAGTCTGGGTTTCGTAGTTCTAACAAATTCCGTTAGATGGCGTCATATATGGCGGTAGCTAAAATGATTGAACACAAATAATTAGTGACACGGAGCTTTCATAGTCCATGGCCTGTGGGATTGATTTCTTTAATATATTGTAAATTTTGGCTGTGGCATTACCTTAATTGCCCACAGTACTAGTAGATAGCCTTAGATTTGATTTCATTTCAGTATTTATAAATGATGCACTCTCCAGCTTCTAATGTGACTTTATTTTAAAAGGTATGGCGGATTGGATTCGGTTGCTTTTGTTCGACTGTAACTATAACTCATATTGATGAAAGACAATTTAAATGTGCAATGTGTCACAGCTTATTTTTCTCTCATTAAAGTACACGGTGGGTTGTATGGTTTAACTAAAAGCCATAGTTTTTCTTGATATTTCATGTTCAATTAATAAAACAAGTGTATTTTTAGTATGGCGACAGTGTTTTCTTTATCACATTAAGATACATATAACAGTACTTCCCAGTTTGTGTCCATTTCATATTAACCCTAGCAGTATAAGTTATAACATATGCCCTTTTATGGACAGCCGGAACTGTTTATAGACTGACTAAAATAAAATATTACAATAGATCTGCCTACCTTATTCTTTTCTCAATAAAATGTTTTAAAAATAAAATGTTTTTCTATTTTAAAATCAATGTTACCGGAAACACAACTATATTTTATTGTGGCCTTATGTAAAAGGAAGTGTCAGTGCTATCCAATATGGCCGCCGGAAATGGTGCAACAACACATATATAAATAGAACACGCTAGTTGAACTACTGAGGAATGATTAATGATGGAACTCTATGTGCAACAACTAACTGCACCCACATGAACAGCAATAGACCGGACCTATGCAACACGTACAATCAATTAATGCGCTATAAGCCAGTGCACGTTGAATCGAGTTCAAAAAACAATGACTAATACATGCTGATTTCCAAAAGCAGTTTTGCTTTTCTCGAAGCATACAATTGGGTTATTGGGCGAGGACGGATATGCATGTACACGCAGGGGACTTTGTCTTGCGATGCATACCAAATCTGCAGTTCCTGACTCATCCTGGTATTCTACCAGCCATGGTTACATGACTTGTGACATGACAAGAGACAATCTGGAGATGCTACTAACTGTGCTTACTGTACACTGGACTCGGCTGTCGACACTGTTGATGCTACCAGCCATGTTTGCATGACCCTGGACATGACAGACGGCACTCTAGTGATGCTACAAGCCATGTTTACATGACCCTGGACATGGCAGACGGCACTCTAGTGATGCTACCAGCCATGTTTGCATGACCCTGGACATGACAGACGGCACTCTAGTGATGCTACAAGCCATGTTTACATGACTCTGGACACGACATATGACACTATAGTGATGCTACCAGCCATGTTTACATGACTCAGAACCCCATAGTTAACACACTGGTGATGCTGCCAACCATGTTTACATGATTCTAGACCCGCCTGACGACACTATGGTGAAACTACCAACAATGTTTACTTGCATGCAGCTGCGGCTGCAGTGACAACCGCACAGACGGAGATAACGAACGATTTCTTCTGCCATTGACAAAGGACGAGACAGAGGACTAATTATGTTTTTCTCTGAGTCACATCGCTAACGGGTGCTGTTTGTAAAGACACTCACCATTTCGCTGCGACGAGACCCGCGTTGCCGGCACAGCTAATGGGTGTGTGCGAAGGAATGGCTGGCGATGGGGGAAGATCGATGGCTCGAAGATCGATTCACCATCACGACGCAGGCAGTGTTGTTCCAGTCACCGCCAGCCTCTGTAACTCTCACGAAGCTCGTCTGGAACGGAGACATGTACGTGGAAACCTTGACCAAAATACACCTCTGTTAACAACGCTTGTTAGAGGTAAACAAAATGCAATTGTGTGGGCCTATACAATCTAAATGTGTTTGTTATTACAATAAAAATATCACGTCTGTGGTTTACTTAATTTTCAAAGTGGGAGGTTCTACTGAAATCTTACATTACCCGGCGGCTGGCATATTGAGACTGACCTCAATGCTAGACCAATAAGCGCCGAGAGATTCTTTGACCATGATGATGCGGTGACGCGTCGAATCCCCCCTGTTTCCTCGACATGTGTGTATGAAGTGTGAACATGCCAGCTTATAAGTTGATTTTTCATATTCCCTTCGATTCAGAGTCACTCTTGTAACAACTGTTATGATGTCATACAGTGCACCATACGGACATAACATTTTAGTAGTTACAGCGCCAAAACAAAGTCGGCGACGCAAACTAGGGTACTATTCTCAGTTTGGCGACTGGCGAATGGAGAAGAGTAGACATTGGTGACGTCGGATTTTCTATCACAATGACGCTGTCCGTGCAATTTAAATTGTGTGTCTTCAACAAGGTTATTCCAATAAAATGCTGGCATCATACACTTGATTATAATTGGTAATGGTTAGTTTTTATTAACTCTTAGATGCGCAAGCCCCAAAAGATGTTTTGTTTCCTTTTAAAGTGGCAATGTGCCTAATAGTTGCAATACATGTATTTTGATCTTAAACTTGTTTCCGCTGAAAAGGTAGTCTCGGCAGCCGCCAGTTGGGCATTGCATGCAGCAGATATTAATTTCCCAATAAATCGAAGAGGAATCCATAGTGGCGCGACTGGAGAATGACTCTCCATTTAATTTGTTCACTGAAAAGTAACTACCTCTAAATAAGAACCTTTGTGTTTTAATACATCGCCAATTGGTAGATCAGGGTCAATGAGCCAAAGACCCGAATTAATATAGAAAGAGGCGGGTGGTTCTCGACACACAGAAAGAGATACTGTTACAATGCTCCAAAGTCCGCGTACGTAGTATGTGAGTAGATAAGCAGTCAGCACATATGAAGGGTCCATGTAACGTGTGCATGTGTTTATGCGAATACAAGGTTTGACAATGGTCAAATCGTTAGTGAAATTCAGTTCGTTGAAGTGGTTCGTATGACATAACGTGTCTAATGTTATAGCTTACAGAGGTATATAATTGATACAATACGGGAGCTAATCTGCACGAGACATAAAAACCAACTCACACATGGCTGTAAGATACGGCATGTCGCTATATAGCTTATAAATGATAACCAACTAACGTTAATATCATGTTAGCTAAATAAGTGATGTTTTGAACTGATAATTTCCCTTCTATACCTGCATACTACTCAATACTAAGCAATTCGCCAGTCCAGCAAAGACGTGTTTAAAGTCATTGTGTTTAACAGGAACTGATCTTTAATGAATGCGTGAATAACATGAGGCAAAACGACAAATAGGATAGAAGTAGCGAGAGCTGGAATGGCAATGTCGTTGATTACTTGCTGACAAACCAGGATACATGTAGACCACTTTGGCTTTTCACTGAGATGAGCTGCATGTATTTCTTATTGTTGTGCAGTAATAAATTAAACTAAATGTAATGCGTGCAACGCGAAGGCCTTTACTACCGTAGTCTATACATGTGTATGTTACTGTCAAATGACTCTACGACGGGGTAATTATATTATAGTTTCATACAACCATTCGTAGTGTTGCGGGTAATTTGCCATAATTCCATCTCACGTCGGCGGTTGTTGGGCGTCGACGGTTGTTGGCTTCAGGCACGCCAGCTAGGACGGCTGATGTACGGCCGATGTCTCGCTTGTACGTAGACTACTGTGCCACAGTACGTGAATTAATGCGCGCCGCGCGCCTCTATGAGTCTATGGGCACCGCTTTCAGACTCATGTGTGCATAAGAACACACCTGCTCACATCCAGCGGTTCTCGTGTATCGGAATGTGCATCATACATAAAAAACTCTACTGGCTTTAGATAATATAAAGAGTCGAAATAACCACCCGAAAAAGGATATACGTAGATGTCTACGTTAATTCGTTCTGATTTATCCAATGAATATTTAACTAGTTGTTTCGTAGTAGACGGCTTTTCTAAGAACTTGAAAAACTGCTATTCATGATTTCCTAGTAATTGTCGTGTCGAAACGTCAAACAATATTCCGCTGGAATGTCCACGTAGTTATAGCTCCGCGGTGAAAATGTAAATCTCGCAAACGTGTAACCGAAACATCGTAGGCTCGTAGAATCAGCGTAATTTCATTCCTCCCGCGTGATCGCATTGACGCCGAATGCTGGAGTAGCCAGAAGGTGCCGTGCCTAGACGGAAGCCAGCGATAATATCCGCACCGAGTCGCCCTCAGTGTGAGGTCACTTGATACTCAATTTATCGATGGAATTAGTTGGGCTGTAGGGCAAGAATGCATCATCAACGCCCGAACAGTGTCTGTCATGGGGTTACATGTATTATATTAATCAAGGGGTCGATATTTATCGGACAGATGGCAACAGCGGTAGAATTGTTAAGCTCTATATATTGCACGATGCCTTGTAATATGTCACCTAGGGAATGAAGAAGACTGAGTGAGTGATATATTGCATTGTACTCTCTCTTTCTCCCCCCCCCCCCCCCTCTCTCTCTGTCGATCTGTCTGTCTCTCTCACCCTGTGTGTGTTTGCGTGCGTATGTGCGTGCACGTATGTATGTGTGTGTGTGTATATATATACATGTGTGCGTATGTGTGTGTGAGCATGTGTGCGTGTTCGTTTGTCTCCAACCATTGATATGCATGCCTAATCTGCCTTTTTGATTAGTTTAAACAGCATGGAGTATAGACCTATTTAAATGTGCATAGTGTGATTCATAGCATTCTTTGTCCATCTGTTGTAGCTGCTCATGTGATGTGGTGGTAGACGCCAGTCGCGTCGTCTACCATGTCGACAAACTCGCAATATCGCTAGGTAGCGCGGCGTCCTGTCGTCAAGCACGTCACGTGTGTCGTCATGAATGCTCCAAGATAGCGGCCGACTTGAGCAAGCTAGTTGACAAGCAGGAGGCGCTCGGGTATAAACTGTGCGACGAGTACGGACGACCTACGTCGAACGAAGGCTTAGATGTGGCGGTCCAGGCGAAGGTCAGCGGCTGCGAACACAGGCCCATCCGACAGAGTCACTCTGTCGAGAAATTGTGCTGCGGCCACACGATATTGGCGCTGCCTAGTGGCAAAGTAATAAAAGCTTTCGGTTGGAATCCCGATTGTAAGTCCATGCGATACGTCCTGGGTTGATAGGCGTTGTACAATATTCTGCGAGTGTAACATCAACGAACTGTCAGCATTATGGAAACTGTTTACAGTGCGTCACGAAGGCCGTCGATATTAACTGTGTTCAGTTGACAGTAAGCCTTTACGTTAAGTCATTCGAAACTGCTTAGATTTGCCATTCATGGTGAAAACAGGCATCGGATTGAAGACATTCCTATAGACTATAGTATATTGATATCAATGGCATGTTAATCTGTTTACAATTACAATTATGTGAATACGTTTATTTTGTCACTTAATAGCTAGGATATACAAAATGTTGGCTTTGTTAGCGTCAAGATGAACGGGTAGGCATAGGGCTTATAATAGTTGAAAGCAAAATCTGAAATTAGCTGTATTTTGTATTGGTGTTAGTATGGGAACATAGCGTCATATCTAATGGCACGGACACGCGTCGTATAAGTGCGTGCACAGTATTTCCAGATTTGCGGGACTTTTAAATATTAGTAATTGTTGTGTGTAACTTCCTCGTGGGAATGACGTAGACGTGGCGTACCGGATGTGAACAGCTGTACGCTTCTCATAGTAACATGTCTACAACATGGTCACGTAGGACAATTGTATGTAGTCACAACACGGCGGATTATGTCAGGCTTTATAATAAGTCATAGACATGTGACATTATGACGCTGTGCACAATCTACGTCATCTTCTACTGCTCGATGCAAGGGCAGTTACAATATGCTCGCGATCATTTCAACAAAAATAACAACAGTAAGTGCCTTTCTCAATTAGTCTCGTTTTTCAACAGAATAGTATGTATCAGACTACAAGTAATTTACACTTTTTTATGTTATCGGTTTAGCTGTGTAATAATGGTGCTGTCCGCTATCGCTTGATTAGTTGATGGTTACGCCGATTTCAACAATACAGTTGAACTTGGGATAGTGCATGTTGTTTTCTCTGGAACAAAACAGTTTTGAAGTCTCTCTATACTGGTGTTTATACTAGTACTGTGTATTAACTTAATGTACTGGAAATAAAACATGGCACATAATTAAGATGTTCAACATAGACATCAATGTTTTAAGCATTTGTATGAACATTTCATTCGCTTGATTAATTTTGTTCAAGATAACCAGTCCAGTACGAAACAGTCAAAATTTGATAATAATCACTTGGTCGAGACAACTAACTCGTGATTAACATAAGATCATTTAAAGAAGCACCAACGGGTTAGAATCACAGTCCATTCACATAATTCCACATGACATGCAATACAAATCACCAAACATTATTAAAACAGCTTACTAGGAGACAACACTGTAACGTAAATGACTGTAAATGAATGGAACAGATTATCTCCTGATTGTGTTGGTGCTAGTAGCGTGAATATGTTTAAAAATAAAATCGACACACACCTTAAAAAGGCGGGATACATGTAGATAAAAAGTATTGGACTCTCGATAAGCCAAAAGGCTTCCTTGTCCAACTGCCATCCAGAGTAATTTTCTGGATGGCAATCTTTTTAAATCTTGTTAAACACTGGCAACAGCGGGCCCCGCTCAACATAACCACTGAATTACTGGTATTCTGCTTCAACACCACGTACTTTATATGCAAGGGACAGTTCTACAAACAAGCATGTTGCAGCCATGGACTCTCTTGTCTCGCCCATTGTGACCAAACCTTGCAGACGCATGCCATAATCATCGCACCCAGCCCTTAATCAGTACAGATACGTCGTTGGCACATTTATCCAGATCCATGAATACAACACGGAAGACATCACAACGAACTTCAACAGCAGAGACCCGAACATAACATTAATAATAAATTCAATTATGTCGTGCGTAAATCCTTGTAAACCGTTAAGCGATATTAAATTTGTTAACATATTGATGGATACGACAAGGAGCTATGGGGGCTACGCAAAGGTAATTTTGTTATATTACGGCGAATCTATGCAATATGTTCAACTGACCTAACTCTAAGAGGGAGCACATTCCAAAGAGTCGGAGCAGAAACAGAGAAAGCTCTTATGAAGGCACCGTCTTGAACAAAGCTTCATAAAAGAAATCGTGCCATCGTGGTGGAACAAGCACCTATAAAAAACAACAACGATAAATTGACTGTACCATTTCCCAACAGCATCCTCAGCAGCAATATCAATATTGATTCATCAGTTCGTTCATTCATTCACGCATTCACATAAGTAGCTACAAAATGTTATACAACTGCTGATTGTAAGGTTATGTCTGCATTCACTTAACGATGTATGTTGCTGTCCAATTTTTACAATGTCGTGATTCCTTTATTGGCGTACTAAGCCAGTCGTTCCCGAAGCAGTAGTGCGTACATTCGTCAGATCACGTTATGCTTAATGTCCGATTTACACCTTTTGGTTCGCACAATTTACTTCAGTAAACGAGACCCACTTTCACCAAAAAGGAATGTGTCGTGGGCAGCGAGATGAAACAGAACGACTGCCATTAGCAAAAAATCTATAGAATATTTTAGAAAATGTGCTATAGGAAATATGACAGAGGATTTTGCGCAAAAAAATTGTAGAATATTCTATATAATTATTTAGAAATTGCAGTGACTATAGAAAATCTGTAGAATACTACAGGATATTTGCAGAATTACGCAAAAGTCCTGCGTCATGTTTCCTGTTAATATTATATAGAATTCTATACATTTTCTATAGAATGATGTAGATTTTTTGCTAAGGTTGTCGAGCCTGGCTACAACGGTGGCGGTGTATTGTGCATGGTCCGGGTGAGGGCGAGAGCCGCTTGGCGAAGAACGAGGGGAGGTGTGCCGACGTCCACCGTGATGTTGGTATAGAGAGCGTGTGGAGAGACGGATAGCACAGTCACGTTCCAGATGCCAAGAGAGTTGACGCCGTCTGACCGCCATCGACGCCACTGACGAATCAAGCCACGGCTGCAACATACAGTCATCCAAATGGTGAACAACCATCATTAGTGTCCGATTAGCGAACAAGTCTCTATGAAAATAGCGTTTTGGTGAGATGTGTGATTTTTTTCTGAACAGTTTTACATGGGACACGTTGGTCCAGTAAATATTGAATGTATTACAGCATTATATCTTTCACGAGGTAGCAATAAATACACGCTAGTCGCCCACGTATTCGCACAGTGCTATTTTGCAGAAAGCACCAGTATCTCAAAATCCGTCATCAGGTTGTGACGCAATTTATGTTTAGCTGGATTTTTCTTAAAAACGAGTTATGAAATTTTCTATTTTTCCAATCGAGGTCAGTTAATTAATGTTTCATGCGCTGAGAAAATTTAATGAAACTGTATACATAAGCACAGGGTATGTTATAATGGTCGCTTATTTACAATCTATTGTGGTCTCATCCTAAATAAAAAGAATGTTCAGATGGTGGTTGTCGACGTGTCTACGATGTTTAAGAGGAGTCAATATTCAATTACGCATCATCAATATTCAATAATACCGAACACCTCTACATACACGAACTACAACGGGAAAATACACAAACATACACGCATACACACGTACATGCACACGAGCACTAGCAGGCACACACGTACGCTCACGACCATACTCTCACTGACTCACTGACTCACCAGTCACTCACTCACTGACTCACTGACTCACTGACTCACTGACTCACTGACTCACTCACTCACTCACTCACTCACTCACTCACTCACTCACTCACTCACTCACTCACACACTTATCTACTCAACCACCCATTCACTCACTCACTCACCCACTCACTCACTCACACATTCACTCACCTACTCAACCACCCACTCACTCACATACACAATTACGTACATATACAACATAGGATATACGCACGCCCGCACATGCGCGCGAGCCCGTATTGCGTTTTGCGCGTGCCTGTAAACTACGCAGGGTTAGCGACAGCCGGAAATACAGACTACTCTCGCAGGTATGCGAGGTTGCCAACCGTGCCATTATTGCCTATTTCTGTATGCGTAATGCTCTTCAGTGTGAAGCATTGCAGTTGATCAAAGCCCGCACTCGGGAAGACAAGCTAACCTAACATCATTAGTGTCTCATGCTCAAACTCAATGTCATTACCTGCTTGCCGCTCTCTTTCGCTTCTTGTGTCTCACCATTTTGTAGCGACCGATGTTACTGGCTGGTCTCGTCACTTCATACCCGGCGCTCACTATTCTGCAAAATATCCGCTATTCTACAAAGACTTTCGGTTATGTTTACTATGGCATTTTAACAAGACATTGTACTTATTATAAACTTCTCTTTATTTATATCAATGACAATACATGAGACGCCACAAGCCTTTGAACTTTTCTACCCGGGGACTATGCAAGGGAAGCAAGATATTTCACACATGGAAGTGGTAAAAACCTGACATCGACTCACGAAGCATACGATTATGAGCTCCATTACGTGGTGCCAAAATGCTTGCTCTGATAAGGTAGTACGCGTAATGAGCGCCTTTGCCAACTATAATAACCATGTTGAAGGAATAATTTACACCAAAGTGTGTTTTGTAAGCCCGTGACAACGTTCTCAATTTGGAAGGTACGGCCCCGAAACATGTCCAAATAGTAAATTTAAAATGTCCAGTTTCAAAACAAGCTTTATTGGCAGTATGGCCGAGTCAGGCTGAGTTACTGCAATACCCTTTGACGTTCAACGGTGTCCCATTTTCCTACGTTAAAAAGAGCAGACGTCCTGTTACAAATTACTATGCCAGTAAATTCCGGGTAGAGGAACTGACTTTAAAACGGGTGAAGTTGAATAGGAAGACCACTCAGTCGAAGCAGGAAGACACTACCTCCGGAACATGTCGTCGTCTTCGCCTCCCCACCCCCAGTAGAGGTTCGAGTAGCCGTTGGTTCGAACGACTTGTTCAGGGGTAAGGGCAAGTGCTCCTCCCACCAGTTCCCAATACATCAGCC
Source organism: Escarpia spicata (assembly GCA_963995525.1). NCBI lineage: Eukaryota > Metazoa > Annelida > Polychaeta > Sabellida > Siboglinidae > Escarpia > Escarpia spicata. The sequence continues at coordinate 32,273,290 of OZ023218.1, forward strand.
TACAAACAGAAGGTAAATATACGACAAGTGGTATATCACGTGGCTTATTGCCTAGCAAAATGGTCCGTCAAGCTGTCAAAATAGATGTCGAACATACGCAGCTGTGCGCTAAAACCCAGGGCAAAGTTTCAGCGTGTACCTTGTTACGGGATTCATCTAGATTCATAATTGTAAGTACGAGCACCTGTGTGAATTCAGATTGGCTCGAACGGAGCTTTCGGCATCCCCACGATGCCTCTATTAATGTTGAACTGAAGCACTCTCTGCCATTGTGTCACGTTGTTGGTGTTCGTCACATGCCAACAGTTCCAAGTGAAATGCGGAGAAACTGACCATGATCCCCCGGGAACACGGAGTGGGGACATGATGGAAACCCTCAACACCATAGGATACGTAGTGGTGAATGCCAAGGACAATATGTGCGGGGAAATATATGAAACAGCATGTCCGGACCGTCAGCAGACCTGCGTAGGCAAAGAAAGCAGATCACCGGGGGCCAGACTCAAAGAACACAACCCCACTCACAGCTGTCAGGGAACACAACGTGAACGAGGGCCAAAGACACCACAGTGCTCGCCACAAAGAACAACTTCTGGCGAAGAAAGACCAGTGATGCTACGGAGATTCGAAAGAGGCGACCAGCGACCAACAGATACACCGGCTACAATCTTTTTAGTATGGGTAATATGACTTATGCTGATGAAATTTGTTTATGTGCGGGCTGACGAGCAGTTATTGGTTTAAAAAACTGGAGGATTTATGTTAGAATGGATGATATGTCTTGGTGAAAACCGTAAATTACACAATTCCAAACTGTGTCAATTATCCATACCACTGATATGATTATAATAATAACCTTTATTGTTACATAATGTACAGTACAGTAGATATTATAAATATACATTATGCAACAACTGAAATGAAGCAACAGATTTGCGTATATTCCTTATTCATGTGCTAAAATTATAAGTAAATCATAATTCGTGAAAGAGAACAATGACCGTCATGATATTCTAACTAATTAATTAACAGTACATGATAAGTGTACCAACGAAATTACAAAGTCAATGCACATATGCTAGTGATAAATTGTCTTTGAATAAATGTGTAATACAACAAATTTAGTAACAATAAAATTAATGTCATCGCCTACTGTTTCAAATTCTCACATTATCAACATGACCCTCGAGTTATAATACGTGTATAATTATGTAAGTTACGCGAAAACCGTAACCAGTATTGGAGACGTGCACAAATTACTTCGAAACAAAAGGGAAGCTACTTGACGGCACGTGGGGTGTACGTACAGGTAGCGCATCTCATTGACGCTGGAGGACAGGTGGCGCGGCTGTCGAGTGCACTCGTAGATGTTGCGGTCGTTCTCAGGGATCATGTCGACGTCGTGGAAGACGATACAGTCCCAGCGTCCCCGTCGCATCACCTCCGTGAAGGCGACGTTCATGAGCATCCCCTTATTGAACGTCTCACTGTAAGCCTGGTGACAGCCACGGGAACATATATGGTGTGGTGTGCTGTGCCGTGGTGTGGTGTGCTGTGCCGTGGTGTGGTATGGTGTAGTATGGTCTGGTGTGGTATGGAATCATATGGTGTGCTGTGCTGTGCTGCGGTGCGGAGCGGTAAGGTATAGGATCTATATGGTATATAGTATCGATACTATGGTATGGTGTGGTGTGATGTGGTACGGTATCGTATGGTAGATACAGTGCGGTACGCTGTGGTACGGTACGGTATTGTATGGTATCCATGGCATGGCATGGTGTGGTGGTGTGTGTTGTGGTGCGGTACGCTACAGTGCCTTGCGGTACTGTTCGGTGCTATGCGGTATGGTACGTTATGGTACATACTTTATTATTTAATTACATATTTTCAGTACTTTGACTTGCGCTTGCAGTTTTAAAATGTCACCTACTTATAATTGTACTTTCTAAAAATATCAGGTATGTAACTTGAGTATTTAGTCAAAAAAATAATACTTCTCCACTGTTTTGCCTGTGTGACACACATCATTGAATGTCTACCCAGATTAGATCGATTTTGAATGTTATTAAAGTTAAAAACTGGTACCTGAAATAGTCCATATTATTGTTTGTTTATCCTTACGACTAAAATGTACTTGGCCAAATACGTATGGACTTGGAATTGTACTTTATCGAATGTACTTGACCACAACCCTGATGGGGATTCAACTATTCTATGCAGCGCTATAACTGAAACCTCCTTCACCAATTTTGCAAGAGCCACAAATAAAAAAAATTCGGACCACACCTCCACATCTGATCTCTAGAACGCTTCAAGAATGAAGTGATCGTTTTTATTGGATCCGTATTCAGGAGAAAAACCACAGAGAAAAACAAATGCCTACTGTTGTTGCAACTTTCGTGTGCCTGGCTTAATATTTCCGCCATTGTAACAATGCTTGTGATTATTAATTATTGTGCAGCCACAACGTTACACACATTGTTTCCGTTATATTTTTACAGACCAACTCCCCAAATATGTATATTGCTTATTATACTACATCTCCATCAGTTCGTGCACCTAGAGACGATTTACAAAGATATATTGCACATTTCTAAATGTTATTCTAAAAGGTTTCCACTGTGAAAATGTAAACTAAATGATTGAAACCGTCGTCATAATAAATATTTTATAAAAGGTCATCATAAACCAACGCGATCTTGCCCCGCCGCCATCTGCGGCGCTCCGTAAATTTGTGCGTGCGATACATGCTGGGTACTAAATCATGCGTATGCTATGTAAGTTATTGCTGCTTTATTGGTCAATAAAATGTGTTTTTGTGTTACACATATGCAAGAAGAAACTTGCCTGCAAAATGTTACCGATTCCACAGTTATGTCTTAGTCTATGACGTCATCAATTGATCATCGTCAGAGGCAGATAAGTCCGACGAATGCAACGAAATATTAACCTAATGTTAACATAACTATCCAATTAATATAACTATTATTTAATTTAATAAATTTCTCATGTTTTGATATGATTCGAAGTGGAAAATCGCACTGTTATTCCAATGTAAACATTGACTTCCACTGATCAACCACTAGTTGGCAAATGGCACACTACCGTGAGGTCAAGAAATTGCGCGACGCACGAACTTGGGACACGCTATGCTAAAAGACGTGTAGTGCCAGGGCCATGCTATTGCAAATGAACAAACCATTATAATGTAGCAAGTATATACACATGTACAAGCAAAAAGATAACACACACTTACACACGAGATAGGTATTACTGTTGTCTAGAGGACCTATGTAATTATTAATGTAAATGGGGTGGCTCCTATGAGAGCGATATTTTGTGTTAATAGGAGTTACCGGCCTCATGTGGAAAAATTATTTACTTATTTTTATTCGTAAATTATATATAATGCTTACGTATGATGTGTTATATGTGTATCTATGTTTATCGGTGCTTACAACCAAGAAGATGAATTATATTATATACATGGGGTTAAATAAACTTCCTTTCATTCTTTCTATTCACCTGCTCGACGACGAATATCTGGTAGTGACGCTTCTGGCGTTGCAGGAAGGGATGCAAATGAAACAGGAGGAGGCGTAGCTGCGTGGCGCGGTCGCGGTACGGGATGATGACGGCAAGGTGCTGACGAGCATGACACGTAGACGGCATCCACCGTCCTCCCGCCCGCACGACCCGGCTCAATGCGTCCAGGAAACCATCCGGCCTCGCATTCTCGTCTACACCATAGGCGCCCCCTGTATATGGCACGTATTATCATATGTCTAGTATCGACTGAGTGCAGTTAATTGCATTAACATGAACATTACCGTGTTGAAGTTGCTTCCGCAAAGTTATGTAATTTACTACATTAAGAGTAGGGTCTGTGCCTACGCCATATTGCATCAATTCGATCTTTTTGTGCGCCCTCGCGTTTCAGACTTATTTTACATATCTTGGTGAAATTTTCAGACAAACTATATTATTTTTTACGAACCAATATATTCTTAATTGGTCACAGGAGTTGGGTCGGGAAACTACTATCTAGCCAAACGCGTGGCTAAAGATTGGTTAAAGTTCGGCCTGGCTCCAACTCACGGCCGGTTTGTGTACACAACTTAAATAAGGTTGCAATTTTTTTCGTGTGAGTGTTTATATGCCACCGAATCAGCTAAAAGGATTGCTATTGCCCAACACAAACCCTGACCAGCAGACGGTTTCTAGTTGGCCCGCGAAACCCGAGTATTAGAAAATGCCAAGAGCAACCAAAATGATCACGTTCTATCATACAAGAGTGTTCGTTGGTTGAGCCTTGGAGTGGTTCCGGTGAGATGTGTGTGTCTTTTGTGAGTTTTCTCCATGGAATTGGCGGGCCGGTCGCTCAGCTGGAAGGTACTGAGTTACGAGTTCAGCTTTGTGTTCTAACATAATTTTCGGACATTTAAACACATTGTATATTGTGCTTCAGGGAAGGCAAACGCTGGTTAGCAACGTGTACGAAGCCGTGAAAGGTTCAACAAAAAGTTGTTGCCTTTCAAAATTCATGCCGATCTTTTTACATTTCAAATTTTAAGTTCACTAGATACTTTTGCGGCGAATACAATGCACGTATCGAAGATGCCAACCGAGAGTTTGTCAGATTTCTGGACATCCTGCAGACCGACTTCAGTGGTCGATTTCGCTGCTTCTTTGCAAGTTCGTTTATCGCTCATCCTGATGTTGCCGAAGTTGTCGCAATCATTCGGAGATGTCAATTAATGCTGCTTTGCAGGAGAATCTCTATAAGACTGCAACATTATAGGGTTAATGGGTTTGGGAGAAGAATCTTTCATTATGAAAGACAACCTCTTGTGTTGGGCCATTATAATTGGAAAATTATTTTTATTTTTATTAGCGCTAATAGTTCCGAATTTTAGCATTGCTTGAGACAGCACAGAAATAGTTGGTATTTTTCAGCAGTATAAGCGATATACAAGAACACCATCGATGTCGTCTGAAGGTTGTTTCTCGACCTTCAATATATCGATCTGTTCTCTCCAGGCAGTACTAGGCCTTGTTTGTAGAAGAATATACAGCGTCACCATTTTGCTTAGACGTTGTTTTGGCGTTTAAATAATGTGATTTATTTGTTGTTTATATGGTCAGGTTAACGCAAAATACGTGCTTTTATGTTATGAGCATCAACGAAAAAGTATGGATTATCTCATTATAAGGTTTGCCTAATCTAGCCAGATACAGGCGTCGATCACGAAGATGTAGTTGGGAAAGGCTAGGCACAAATTAATTCCTAATCAGCTAATGTTTTGGTACGATGCGATGTGGAAAACTGCACTGTCAGTTCATTGTAAACATTGACCTCCAGTGATCAGCTGCTAGTTTACAAATGACACAATAGCGCATTGCCACGTAATTGCGCGACGCACGAACTTGCTACACGCAACGGTACACGTAGGCCTACGGCTATCGTCTCATGACCGGGAAATTCGCGCAAGATCAAACATCGTATCATGAAATCTCGCGTTCTAACGCTCTTGGCCAGTTGGATCTCTTTTTCCATAAGTACTTCCCTCAAAACAACTTTTATAACAGTTTGTTTGCATAGTTTTGATGGAATATATATTATAGATTTAGCACATAATTATCTTACGGAAAAATGTTACAAGGTTTTTGCTAAAACGGCAAAATATTATTGGACGCACGATTTGTGCCCCCACCACTATACTGCTATATCATATGCGTATAACCATTGCCATTGGCATTGGCTCGTTCTTGCTATTATATAGTTAACAGTTAACACCATTCAAACTTAATCAATCTTCAGCGACATACTCACATAGACTAGTGATAGCATTGGTGAAGTTAGTTGGTATTTTTAAGACCAAGAGTCAAGACTGCAACTGAACAAATTACTCACGTAACGTGCGTGGATACAAGGGACACGGTGGTCGTTGGTCCCACGTAGTCCTAGAGTTATGGGATGTCTGTGAACCAAACATGAAACCGAGTCGACTTGGCTCCAATCTACTGTCGTTGCTATGCAATGCCAGCGGGTTAACTTCGTTTGTGTTCAAGTTCAACAACGCCGGTAAATCTTCGTCAAGACTTCCCGAATCAGTTGTTAGATAAATAGGGTATCCAGTTAATGCTATGTAGATTACCGTCGCACATATCACCAACATAATTACTGGCGATCTGTACCCATGAGAGACCCATTTTGATCTCATGTTCCCGATATGCCTTCTAAATGTTGACATGGCAAGAAAACGGCCAAACAACAACTGAAAATGCCGGAATTACCGCCATGATTCATGGAAATATCACTTGTGATTGTGCCCGCTGCCACCTAGTGTCGTGTTACATAAACACACGTGAGATGTTTTTCTAGCATAAATCGTTACCATACATCACACAATTTTATATCGTATGTATCATTGTTCCAATATGCTGGTCACTGTGAGTGTAAACGTCCGACAAATGTAATGTTTTTGAAATAAAATGAGACGTTAACAAGTTATTGTTATGTACACTATTACACTGAACGCTAGGTGGCAGTACTAATTTAAATTGACGGCGAGCGCCCTCTCCTGGGGTAAGACCACGTTAGATTTTACATAGGCAGCCATTATAACGTTTCCTTCATTGACACAAATGCTGTAGAAAATTCGTTAAATTCTCGTACCTCGATTTCAGAACAATCCACCCAACATGATACCCCTCAATTTTGCCACAATCTGGTGACGGATTTTGAAATATTGGTGCGTTCTGCAAAATAGCCACTGTGCGAATACGCGAACGACTAGCGTATATTTACTGCTACCTCGTGAAAGACCCAATGCAATATTACACTCAGTACTCACTGCACCAACATATGTCCCATGTCAAAATGATCGAAAGAAATTCACACATCACACCAAAACGGTATTTTCAAGGTCACTTTTTAACTCCGTAATGGCGGACAAATATGTGGTCTTACCCCTCCTGGATGGAACCTAACGATCGTTATTTTGTGTTCACGATTACGAATATTATAGCTGATTAGGGCACGGTACCGCTTTCAAATAATGTTGCACCCTGAATTAAATTTGTTTATGAACAGGGAAAAGGTTCTGCCACGGACATGCATACATCTATAATTTTAGCTGCTAGCAATTGCCAATTATGCTGGAAGGATCCCTGTTCTGATCGGTGCCCGTACACGTACGAAAACAGAATGTCGTTTGGACAATACATTTTACACAGTGTCAATGACTACAGGATATTCATATGGGTATTAAAAACAATTAATAGTTTTGCCTTGATATTGATTTTAATTTTTGGGGTCTGGTACGTGAGACACATTTTGAAACACACACATACGCCTCTAGTCAGTCACTGGGAGCAAAAAAACGTCTACAGACTTTTAACTAAGTTATCTGTTCCAATTGAAAACGAGACAATCAGGTTTTCGATACATATTTTGATAACGAACGCAGATTATGTGACTGTAGTGTGTAGTCTATACTGCGCCATCTCACTCAGTGACAGTTATTTCACTGTATTTTGTTTGTTATATATATTTTAAACTTGATATTAAAACTAATGTTTCATAATAATGTTAAAACGTTGCAGCTCCAACGAAAGTCTTCGATCCAGTGTGCTGTTTGTTTGTTTGTTTGTTTGTTTGTTTGTTTGAACAACAATTAGCTAGTAATATAAAACATGACAGCAAGAGTTTTTATGCGTATGTTCGAAGCAAACAGAAAGTTCAAGATAAGGTCGGTCCTCTAGAAGATAGTGCTGGAAATATAATATCAGAGGGATTCATAATGGCAGAAGACTTGAATGAGTACTTTAGTTCAGTGTTTACCAGGGAAGATATTAGTTCACTGCCAATACCAGAGGCTAAGTTCAAGGGGGCAGATTCAGACTATTTAGGAAAATTAATTGTAACCCCGGAAATGGTAGCTAAGAAAATAAGGGCTATGAAGGATAATAAATCACCTGGAGTGGATGGTATTCCACCCAAACTACTATTGGAAATTGTAGAACAAATTAGCATACCACTTGCAACAGTTTTCAACTTGTCATTAGAAGAGGGAGTGGTTCCTTTAGAATGGAAAGAAGCAAACATTATACCGTTATTCAAAAAAGGTTCGAGAAACAAGTCAGAGAACTATAGACCAGTGAGTTTAACATCAGTGATTTGTAAATTATTAGAAAGACTAATTAAAGATCACATGGTGGATTTTCTTGTTAAACAAAACTTGATAAACCCATCTCAACATGGTTTTTTTAAAGCGAGGTCATGCTTAACAAATATGTTATGTTTTTTGGAAGACATCACTAAGTGGGTAAATGAGGGATCACCAGTAGATATCGTCTACTTAGATTTTCAAAAAGCTTTTGACAAAGTACCACATCAAAGATTACTGCTTAAACTAAAGGCCCATGGCATAGGAAATGGTATAGTAAACTGGATAGAACAATGACTGATTGACAGAAGACAACGTGTAGTAGTTGATGGGGAGGCTTCAAACTGGAAATCGGTATTGAGTTGGGTACCACAGGGATCAGAATTAGGTCCTATATTATTCTTAATATACATCAACGATTTGGATGATGAAATAACATGCAAGGTGTTGAAATTTGCGGATGATACAAAAGTGTTTAGAAGGATTAAAAGTGATGGAGATAGACAGCATTTACAAGATGATCTTGACAGGTTGATCAAATGGTCTGAAAAGTGGCAAATGATGTTCAATTTTGGGAAATGTAAATGCCTCCACATAGGACATGGGAACGAAGAAGTAGAATATACAATGGGGGGTACTGTACTAAGTACTACTGTAAAAGAAAAGGACTTAGGGTTAACCGTTAGTGCTGATATGAAGATTTCAGAGCAGTGCGGAATTGCAGCTTCAAAGGGAAATCAAATCCTTGGATTAATTAGGCGAAACATAACGTATAAGGAAAAAGAGCTAATAATACCGCTGTACAAAACAATAGTTAGGCCTCATTTAGAATATTGTATTCAAGCGTGGAGGCCATATCGCAGGAAGGACATAGATATGCTAGAAAGAGTGCAGAGGAGAGCAACTAAAATGATACCAAATCTGAAGGATCTTAGTTATGAAATACGCCTAAAAAAATGCGGTTTAACAACACTAGAGACCAGGAGATTGAGAGGAGATCAGATAGAAGTGTTTAAAATATTGAAGGGTTATGAAAATATTGATAGAAATATGTTTTTCTCAGTTAAGAAAGATAGAAGGACTAGAGGACATGATCTTGCATTAGCAAAGGAGCAGAGTAGATTGGATATAAGAAAGTTTTCATTTTCACAAAGGACTGTAAATGAATGGAACAGATTACCTGCTGATTGTGTGGGTGCTAGTAGTGTGAATATGTTTAAAAATAAAATCGACACATACCTCAGACGGGCGGGATACACATAGATAAAAGGGTCGGACTCTCGATAAGCCAAAGGCTTCCTTGTCCACCTGCTACCTAGAGTTAATTCTCTGGGTGGCAATCTTGTTAAATCTTGTTAAATCTTGTTTGTTTGTTTGTGTGGCAGCACTGACGTGTACGAGGGCCCAGAAACAGAAGCCCTCGCAAAGCAACATGGCACGGTGCGTCCCATATGCAAACAATGCTTGCAGGTGGGGAGGCAATCACTCGTTTGCTGCTCGATCAAAGATGGAAGGAAAATCAGGACAAAAGAACACTTCGAACAATTCCACTGCTTTAGGAACAGATTGGAGTTGTATTGATTTGTATTAAATACAATACAATAATTATTACTTACTTTTTTGATGTCATCTTTTTGAAGATAGTTCTTTGCTGGATGACAAGACACCCAAGCAGCTGTTTATCAAAGGTGCCTTTTCTGGGGGCAGTATTTTCACTAGATGAGTATGCATTGTAATAACTTTCATGTCATGTCACATTATAATTAAATTATTTAAAACTCTATCATTGGACGCTTGTTTTTCTGGTGTATTTGAAAGGTTTTAACATGGTAACAAGTCACAATGGAGATTTATATGTCATGTAGCCACACACGATTTCCCACACTATGATTTCCCAACATTTTAATTTTATTCCCGTTCCCGATACTGCTTTCTGGAAAATTCTGCCAGTAAAACATGTAATAAAAAAGTGTGGCTTTACTTTTGGATTAATTGTCGAAGAAAAGAAAATAGACACTGAATGATGGAATGAACGACATGGACAGCTATTGCTGGCTTGCGTACAGAAACGCCTGTTTGACTTAATACGATTAACTGTGGCAGGTCATATATAGTGAACAGAAATATTGCATTATTATAGCAGTAACAAACCAGGTGTTGACACAGATGTAATGCTTGCATTTTGATACACTGGTAATCGACGTCATTCTGGATGCCCTGCTTCAAACTTTGTAGCACAGCATTGACATTACATGTGATTGTCATTACAGGAAATATGGGTATTATTAAGTTCAGGAAGTCATCACAATTTACACAAACATTGTAGGAACTATATGCTGTTAATGTATACACTAATGTTATTGGCACATGACATATTACTAAAAGAAACCTGACAATTCAAATTCTTTTAAATATGTAATTAAGTGTATTGCTATTTTTACTAGTTTAACTTAAAGACAAGCATTTATGTTACATATATACGCCAATATTGCTAATTTGGCTATGTGAGCTAATGCAGTGATTTGGTTCAGATGTGTGCACAACCAGTGATGTTTTAACGCAAACACAAGTAGGGATTGAACCCACCATACACGTTCTCAAATCAACGCACAGTTCTGCGCAATGTTTACACAAATGCTTACATTCTTTCAAATCTTCAAAATCAACAACGTGACAATGACAATACTACATTAAAGGAAATCATAATAACGTTTATTTTCCATAGTGCCATATTCATAACGTTCATAGCGCTTTACATAAGACTAATACAAAAATAACATAAATAAAACAAATTTAAATATAAGTAAAGTATTAGTGTTGCGTAAACATCTGTAGATTAAGTAAGTTGGTTTAAATGTTAAAATAAATAACTTTTCATATTAAAATAACTACTTAAAAGATGTTCTTTCGGCTGTAATCAAAGATGCAGATAGGTAACAAATATTAACAACTTATTGGAGTAAAATGTTATCTACCTCTTGATGGTTGATTTTAATTTATGTCATGCTAGCAAAAATGTGTACTGGTAGTTATCATACTCTGAATCTAAGGTGCACATATCACCCTACTTACGTTTTGCGCTTGCCTTATATATACATGTATATGCCTTCATATATACATATATTGGAGCGATGGAATATTTTATTGGGTACCATTTTTCATCATTCTACAATCGCAATTATTTCGCTATTGCAAGCAATTTTTCGTAAAATAAAATTGCAACCATACATCCACTAAATAACTATTACTGATTTAGAATCTTCAATGTGGATGTATTGTATAAATACAATTATGTAGTTTTAACAAATATATATACGTTTGCATAATACATTACCCGATCAATAATGCCGAAATTCGCGGTTTTGTTCCAGTACATTACCACAGAGAGATTAACACTACGCAACCATGTCAAAACCTCAGTCTTCACTGCTTCTAAAAGGCAGTTGTCACTTGAAAGAAATGCACCGACTGCCTGGCCTACACCACACTGTACACACTCGGTTTCGTTCGATTCGTATTGATCGCTTTTCCTCATTTACTTTATTCTGACCTGAAGAATTAAAGCAACCATGTATGATGGAATAAGCAAGAATCCCAAGTATACCGTTTCTTTTTCCCGATCAGTCGAGGCATATATACCGGCAATGACGCTCTTTGTGTTATCGTCGCCATCCTATAAACAAGAAAGTTGTATCACGTTGCCTTGTGGGATAGTTTACACAGGGACGAGGGGGAAAAGGCGTTCATCCTTGAATTTCGTCTTACCTTTCGGAAGCGGAAATAAGGGAATGGGAAACTGAATTAACGTTTAATATGCGCACGCAGGGCGCACCGGAAAAGCGGCAGAAAGTGTAATTGTGTTTATCCTTCATGTGTGCGTCCCCACTTTAAATGCGAGCATTTAAAAAATAAAAATATAACGAATTTTATTTTTAACGGTAATAATGACAATAATTTCCTTTTCACTATTTCTTTATACAAGCAATCAACAAATGGTTTCGCCACATGTGGAAACTAATGGCAATGAATTATTAAAAAAATCATATTTGTTTTCGAAGTGTGAGCATTGGAGTGAGAGTGAATTCTAAACTTGACTGAGATTTTGAGTTTACAATCAGCAAAGCAAAGCCAGAATATTTTACCACAGTTCCTTTATAAATTGAGGCTAGTTGCATAGGCCGATCTATGTAGATACTGTACTATTGCTATAGTATGTATATGTAATTTTAGGCTAGACTTCGCCGTCTTGGGGAGACCAGGGTCGGACTTCGTGGGTCATTTTCTTTTTCAGTCAGAGAAATGAAACTTACAGGGATTGTAAAGTGTGCCAAAGTACACATGATGAATATTTTTTCGAATTTTTTTTACGCGTTTTTACATGGCATGGCAGCCATCTTGGATTTAAAATGGTGTGAGCCCCATTTGGAAACTACTTGTCATAGATGTCCCAAAATTGGTGTGCACATACCTTATAATAACCCTAAAAGCATGTACAGATTGTTTTTTCAATATTTGTTAAAACAATTTTTTAAATAATTTTTTTAGATTTTATCCAAAAAAACGGTGGCGTTAGCCTGAATTGATGGCATATATTGTAAAAACCGATAACATTTTCCAAAAACTGGTCTGTAGACACTGAAAAGAATACTATAAAGGTAATGTGTGAGACGTTTCAAGTCATTCTGTTGAGAAATAACCAAATGAGGCTCATTTTAAGATAACAACAGGAATAATAAATACGTTTTAGAGAAAATCATGATCAAATCAATCAATTCAACCTCTAAAAATTGTCCAGATGGATGAAACCTTGTACATATGAGCTCTCAACTGCCTTCTAATAGATGGCACAAAGGTAAAACCATTATATTACATAGAAACTACAACACTAAGCATTTCATGTGAATCTGGAAAAAAACTAGAGAAAAACGTCTTCAGTAATTTGACAAATTTATTGTACACATGTGTAGAATAAATGCAGAATGTGTAGACATGATGTACATACTATATATATATATATGTACAGTACACTGTCCGCAATGTATTAGTGTGCCCCTGATTCATAGCTCATATCCTGGGCGTGAGCCCGAGCACGACGTGCCGCAACCGAAGTGTCCTGAACTTGGCGACGAGTCACACAGCGTACAAGGAAGGTGCTCGACAAGGGCAGGCAACACACTGCAGCGTACTGTCACGGTTGACAGTTTGCTGTCAACCGTGATAGTACGCTGCAGTGTGCTGTCGCCATCTTCATCAGCAAAACGTGTTGCCCCCATAGACTCGAGAAGTTTGGCATATCCAAACTTCTTCTCCGTGGCTGAAGTGCGTCAGGATGTAGGTGCATGCGAGACCTGGAAGCAAAGTATGCTAATATATTTCCTGTTATAGTTATACATTCATTTTATATAGTAACTAAAAACTTACAGACAATGTATGACTCTAGCAATGTAGTTGCATTGCACTTTTGGCAGCAAATATGTTTTTCTTTATATCTATGCCATTGGAAATACTGCACTTCATAATTTGTACTGGATATCACAATGAAGAACTTGTACTAGTAGTACAATATCAAAATTGTCCATAAGTTCATACATAACTGGCACCTGGAGCCTGGATAACAACCCTGGATCAGTGGATGTCACGGTGGTGACAAGTCAACATCCAACAACGTATGGGGCTGTATGTAATGTAGCAAGATTTATAAGCTAGACTAATGTGACACGATAATAGTATGTCCATAGATATATAATACAACGGTCTGCCATGAGTGTAACTGAGCGTGGAATACTGGAAACTGAACTCACTTCGCTTGCCATTGTCGCAGACGCAGACGACATGACTGAACTCGACGGTGACGCAGAAGGCCGGGGCTTTGCACGTTGTTTTTTTGCAGATCGCGCTAACTGTAGCTGCGCACACCTGCGCTGCTTTGCAGCACTAATCTTAGGTGACGGCATATCGATGACATTACGTCGTTTACTTTCGATAAAGTAACGGAAAACACAGGAGAATAGCTATCGAATAATGTAAACAAACGGGAACGCAAGCGAACATATGTAGCACCCGGATGTTAGCGCAACCAATCAGTGCGAGGCATTCCCGTATCGAAGCGAGGAAATCCCACCACGTGACGTGGCCTGACCAATCATCGACGCTAATGTTAATTTCTTTGTGTTCTCGTGTGCAAATAGGGGGTCACTAGTAGTCGGGATTATTCGGCCTCATTCGGGGACACTTTGCAATGGTTATACCCATGATGCAGAGCGAAACGGAGCTCTCCGGTGGTATGCGCCATGATGGAGTTGGTCCACGGGTTCGCATGTAAACGATGTCCGAAAAAGTCGTCAAACTCTGATTATTCACGCTTTATTTGACAAAAACAAAGACTTATAACGAGGGACAGTGCACAAAAGACATGTTTTGTGACACAAATAAATTTATTTCAGTTGTAGAACTCGCATGAATGGCAAGTTGAATAATTTTTCTACACGGAAATGAGTAAAACGCGAAAATGATTTCCTTCGCAAAATCCGCTAAAAATGCATTATTTTCCGACCCTGGTCTCCCCTTTCTTAACGACTTTGTAAGTGTTGTTTACGTGTTCGGTAAACGAAGACGATTTCTAACTTCAAAACAAGTTACAACTTAGTTTGCTATAAAAACACAAGCGGTAATCTTTGTAGGCGTCGTGGTATTTCTTACCGACTTTGTAAGTGTTGTTTACGTGTTTGGTAAACGAAGACGATTTCGAACTTCAAAACAAGTTTCAACTTGGTTTGCTGTCAAAACACAGACAGTAATCTTGTTGTTTTGTGTTCCTGTCTACATACACACCCGTGGGCAGTATACCGTCTTTGTGTACAGCACTGATCGGGCAAATTAAGGAAAGCACAGTCAATAACCTTAGTATTTTATTTACAACATCACAGCGTACACAGACTTGTACGCCATAAATTGATAAAATAGGAGGACTAAAAAAATTACAAAAGTGCAATCCTCTTATTTCCATTGGCATTGCGGACCTATAAAACAAAATATAATAATACATAAATAGATAACTAAATACAAGAGACAATGCATAAGAACATGTAAAACAAATGTACTGAATTATTGAAAACATTAAGAACTAGATAGTTGACTCCTCCATTTATACTAGAGTGTCCCAAGTCCGTGCATCAACAAATTCCGTGACAATGCGGTATCGTGTTAGTTTTTTTCAAACCAGAAACGTGTACATATAATGTTAACAAACCAACCAAGTTAACTACCAATAGGAGCTGTCAGCTAGTGCAATATAAAGTTTCACAGAAACATTCAAACAGAAGAAAAACATAACACAATATCAAGAAGACACTGAATTGGACGATGCACAAACTTAGGACATGCAGCCATACATCTAGATAATTTGACTTCTTTAAATCACTTAAATTTATACGGCACCTACAATCATATTTAAAGAGATACCTAATTATCTTACAAGTATTTTGAGCTGTCTGCAGTTTATTTTTATCCGCTGCGTCTAATCCCACATACCATCAAAATGTGGCTGCAATAATGCTGAACACAACATTTTTTCTCTCCTTTTATCAAAACCGTGAAAGGTGTATTGTTGTTTGTTTGTTTGTTTGTTTGTTTTCTTGTTATTTTAGATTCACACCCGAGGGTAAGACTAGGTGGATTGGAGTACTATTGCTTTTGAGTACAGCATGGATCAAGCACACCTGTAACTGGATATTATCCATCTGTCGTCATTTACTGACATAGGCATCTAGATAGGCCATGGTTACATTACCATTGTTGTTATACAACTGTGATCATGGTTAAAAAACATCATGAATTTTATAACAATACACAACATTTAAAATTTAATTTAAATCTTATTTATTTGAATCTGGTATATAGGTATTTATATAAACGAAATGAATGTTCAATAAAAATAAAATGGTTATACATGTACACTGTTGTGTTCTAATAAATATAGTCGAATTAGAATGGCACTCACACACAGGTTTATGTGTGTGAGTGCCATTCTAATTCGAATATACAGGGATAACGAAATATATCGAATCAGTACACTTCGGTTCGGTACCCAATGTCAGGAATTTTTGCTAGATTAACGAATCTAACGGAGTAATTAATTAACAGAATGAGATTACTGCGAGAAACCTATATTGACTATATGTAACTGAGAGCAAAGTAGATGGTAATTCGGCCGTTCTAGCTCAAATTTGCAAGCGTAACACCGGTCATTCTCACTTATCGAGTTGGCACACTTCGGTTAGGTACCACAGGCGGAATAGATTACATTAACGAAGTGTACGATGTATTTCAGCAAATAGAAACTACAAATTATAGTGTATAATAAACAGGTAGATGAAACGTGGATGTATACCCCCAGTTTTATTAACTAACTTCATCAATTGAAATAAATTCTAAATTTGAAAATGTTGGCGCTAACATGAAGGTATTATTATTGGAAGGACGTTCTCAAGTGTGCGCTCGCACGGGTAATCTGCCTTTCCAACCGGAAGGAAG
This sequence comes from Escarpia spicata, assembly GCA_963995525.1. Classification (NCBI taxonomy): domain Eukaryota; kingdom Metazoa; phylum Annelida; class Polychaeta; order Sabellida; family Siboglinidae; genus Escarpia; species Escarpia spicata. The sequence goes on from OZ023218.1 coordinate 32,289,993, forward strand.
TTGTATCTACCGTAAGGAAGTTGCCTCTACCGGAAGGATGTTACTAGTATTGCGCGCGCAGAGGTAAGACGACCATGTTCACGGATGTAGTGATTTGGGGCGTGGGGTAGTATGGGCAACTGAAAGGAAGTGGGAGGTTCCATCGAAGCATTTGGTTCCATCCACTAGGATCGCCGATTTGCAATATGGGTCGTCCATGTTAAATCCCAGAGTGCCCCAGCTCTGTTACAAAAGCTCTGCTAGTGGCGAGCCGTTAAACCGAATTAGATCGTTTCCATTCGCTAGACGGCGTGCGTGTATAAAAAAAATCACGGGTTTTTGTAAATCTCAAAAAGCGAGTGTGACTTGGAGATTGTTGGTTAGCCTCAAGATTAGTGGCGGATTACTAGTTGAGTCCGTTTGCGATTACGTGACATTCGACCGCTTATCCTAGCAACGGCCTTGGCTTTGGCGGGCTGCACACTGTCTCGCTTAACCGACTCTCGCCTGGCCTCGTGACTTCGCCAGAACAATAGTCTGGCTTTGAATGGCCTTTCTGAATGTTATGCCATGAGAGCTGCCACCTGGTGAATATGCATGTGATTAAATGGCATTAAACTACGAAACAAGTTTGATGTCGGTTTATTTTTGTGTGACATGTTTCAATATAAGTTTAATGTTGAATAGTTGAACTTGTTATTTCATAGTTGGCTCTACCCGAACCTGGGGTAAAGCCCCCTATCGGTAACATTGGCTGGAGCTTAATAATCCAGGCCGTTGTGATGGGACAATGCTGCCACCTCACGGCGCCTGGATAATCGAGGCTAACTGTACACAAAAACTGTAAGAAGGCGCGACAGCGTCTATTGCTATCAAACGAGGGAAACAGTCCACTAGTTTTTCAGCTGCGCATCTTTGGCCGCTCACCTTAAGAACATATATGTTACTGTCAGGGGTTTGAGATGTCACTATCCATCAAAAACTGCTGTATCGTTATAGTTCCATGGTAAACAAAACACAACATTCGATTGTGTATAGTCAAGATGGCGGATCGCCTTGACGACAGGACACTAAATAAGGACAATGACTAATGGACACTTTAGGCACGTGCGTAGGGCCCACGAAGGCCAAGGGCTCTCGACAATAGCGCAGCATAATTGTGTGTACTGAATATTCCCAAAACACAGCTGGGTAAAGGGACAGTTTAGATTAATTAACTACAATGCTCATATGCCAATTAATGTTCTTTCTTGAAGTTACATTTAAATTTCACGTTTCTGCTCTGTCGCCAATGTTTGTGTCAGTACCGCAACGCACTAATCAGAGCCCCCTCTGTGGATATTGAATCGAGTTACAAGAAGCTTGTCATGTGATTACTGCCCGCCAAAGACAAACTAAAATACGAGTGTGAATTCAATGTGTTTTGCAAGCTGAGGATAATCCTGATGTAGGCCCTATATGTTTGACTGTTAAACATATGTTATAAAGGTGTTACTAAATAACTAACTATAAAGGAGAAAATATTCAACCCCCCCCCCCCCCCCCCCCCCCCCCCCCCCACCGTCTTCCGATGTCGTGATCCGAATGCGAAGTCGTGCTGAAGCTCCGGCTCAGCCCACCTAATTTTAATGTTGTTCCAAATCCATGGAGGTTTTTGGGAAGCCTCAAGTGGGTGCAACTGGGGGTTTTGCCCCCTTAGGCTACCCTCTCTGGATCCGCTCTTGGGTCTACCTAGGGCCCACGAAAGTGCTTGGTGCCTAAGGCTCACCAAAATCTGCCACTGCACAAGGTATGTGGCGCCCTCGTTGGTAAAATCCTAGATCCGCCGTGATATGGGCATACTATTTCCTCCATTTCTTTCCATTTCCATGTTTAGGTTCAATCCAAACAACCTCCAACTGCACTTCCCCACATGAGACATCTGGCAATACCTCATGAGGCTTCTATAATACGTATTATATTCGTTGCATAGCTGTATTCATTTGTTGTTTGCACATACAATATACGTATGTAAAATTAATAAAGAAAAATAATTGTACGGATTATTGGGTTTCGTTGGAAAGCCGTTGAAATCTATCCCCAAAATGGCTGAACAATTACTGCTATATATTAACGCACGCACGCACGCACGCGCACGCACACACATACACAACCATGTTATATATAAAATGACCACACATAAATATATGCTGTAAGTTTACTCAACGTTTTTAATCGTAAAGACCCGACAGCGAGATCTATTGATCAGCAAGAATATTGCGATAAATGGAAACTGGTACCGACAGTGCAAGCGAGGATTTGTAAATGTCATTACTTGCTACTACTCTGCTCCCATAGATATATTATCATTGATGTGAGCCGATTAGGAGGAGACTTATCGATATTTCCGTGCTCTCAAATGAGGACACCAATCTTCAGCATGATATACGGTGGGTTTAGAGAATATTTATTCATCACACGGGTATAGGTTACCAACGTTTATGCCGTTATTCCCAAATGTCGCTAATATATATTTATGCATTTGAATTATGGTGATGTTTACATACATATATTACTTACTTAATCCTCTTCGTGTCCACTGGCACATAGAGCGGAAACACACACATACACACACACACACACACACACACACACACACACACACACACACACACACACACACACACACACACACACACACACACACACACACACACACACACACACACACACACACACACACACACACACACACACACATTAATACGCAACACTAGACCGTACCCTTTATAAAATGTGTGTGCGTGCGTGTATTTGCGTGTTTGCGCGCGCATGTTTGTGTGCGTGCGTAGACTGTTAACGCGACGCTTTTATTCTAATTTGACATGACATGCTGTAGTAAAACAAGTGCCTAGACGAATTACACCGCCGTTTTAGAGTATATGTCACGATCGGCGTGATGAAGAATAGGACCGCGAAACACACCGTGTGAGATCGATACAACGGCGCTCCGCAAGTGATAAGTGATCCACGGTTGTGTGTTGTGCAATGCATCGTATCGATTGAAGAGGTTTTACTGTCGGCACGTAGCGAGGAGAGAAACTCGAATTAATATGAACGACACTGTTGTGTTTCGTGTAGTATCTCCTATGGCCTGCTCACAAAGGCGCGTTGAAAGTACGACTAGTCCGAATGATACAGTTAGATTACTGTGATTGCAGTGCGTACACTTTGATAAGTGCAAAATGGTGTCCAGTCTCACCAGTGACGTCACTCGTTCGGACGTTGGCTCGATGACGACTTGGATAAATGGAATCACAATTCTAGCCAACAGGTTGTAATAGTTGTTGTTATAGTTTCAAATACAATGTTGTTGTTAACGATGCTGATGTTACTGGTCATCTCCTGCCGTCTCTTTGGCCAAGGCTGATGATTCTCGATGCAAAGTTCAATAATTGTTTTCGTGAACTTTAATATAAATGTTAAATAATATAAAAATACTAAATAGTTAAATAGCAATGGTAATTCCTTTGACACAAACAAACGAATCGCATATGTGAATATATATATATCCCTCCCTCCCTCCCTCCCTCCCTCCCTCCCTCCCTCCCTCCCTCCCTCCCTCCCTCCCTCCCTCCCTCCCTCCCTCCCTCCCTCCCTCCCTCCCTCCTTCCCTCCCTCCCTCCCTCCCTCCCTCCCTCCCTCCGCTTCTTTCAGTGAATGTTTCCAATTGGCGGATCGCCGTCGCACACAGTCGTTAGATTCAGTTATCAAATACAGTAGCCGGGTATATGTATGTATATGTATATACTGTAGCCGGGTATATGTATATACTGTAGCAGTGTATGTGTATGTATATGTATATACTGTAGCCGGGTATATGTATGTATATACTGTAGCCGGGTATATGTGTGTATATGTATATACTGTAGCCGGGTATATGTATGTATATGTATATACTGTAGCCGGGTATATGTATGTCTATGTATATACTGTAGCCGGGTATGTGTACGTATATGTATATACTGTAGCCGGGTATATGTATGTATATGTATATACTGTAGCCGGGTATATGTATGTATATGTATATACTGTAGCCGGGTATGTGTATGTATATGTATATACTGTAGCCTGGTATATGTATGTATATGTATATACAGTAGCCGGGTATATGTATGTATATGTATATACTGTGGCCGGGTGTGTGTATGTATATGTATATACTGTAGCCGGGTATATGTATGTATATGTATATACTGTAGCCGGGTATATGTATGTATATGTATATACTGTAGCCGGGTATATGTATGTATATGTATATAAAGTAGCCGGGTATATGTATGTATATGTATATACTGTAGCCGGGTATGTGTATGTATATACTGTAGCCGGGTATATGTATGTATATGTATATAAAGTAACCGGGTATATGTATGTATATGTATATACTGTAGCCGGGTATATGTATGTATATGTATATACTGTAGCCGGGTATGTGTATGTATATGTATATACTGTAGCCGGGTATATGTATGTATATGTATATACTGTAACCGGGTATATGTATGTATATGTATATGTATATAAAGTAGCCGGGTATATGTATGTATATGTATATACTGTAGCCGGGTATGTGTATGTATATACTGTAGCCGGGTATATGTATGTATATGTATATAAAGTAGCCGGGTATATGTATGTATATGTATATACTGTAGCCGGGTATATGTATGTATATGTATATACTGTAGCCGGGTATGTATATGTATATACTGTAGCCGGGTATATGTATGTATATGTATATACTGTAGCCGGGTATATGTATGTATATGTATATACTGTAGCCGGGTATGTGTATGTATATGTATTTATGCAGAAGGAACAACGCAAGTCAGGTATTGATTGAATTAGGCCAAATTAATGACATGCAATTTTATTGACTGTATATTGTTATAAATTGTTACATACACATCCATTGTGACAACGACAGCAAGCATGCCGGCCCCTGACTGCTAAGCACTACTGTCTACTACATACAATTCATCATATGTGTGTGGGTCACTCCACCAATATATACACTATTCACCACATGTGTGGGGGTCACTCCGCCGTGTGGGGGTCACTCCGCCCTGCTAAAAGTCACCCACTGTTAAAGGGGAGGGAGGGTGGGAATTCTAAACTTGATCAATAATATTACCCGAACACACTCATCTAGCATACAGCACAACTACATTCTAACTACATAAATCGAAATCCAAATAAGCTGAATAAACGCTGTAAATACTCCCCAATAATTTTGAATGAATGAGGTCAATCCCGCTGCTGCTATTGCTTAAATACTGGTGTCTAACGCGCATGCGCGAGTCGCATAGCCTCGTAACCAACCATGTTATGAGCCAATAGCTAGGCTGCATGTGTTGTTACTTCCACATAAAACGCAGTATGTCCCCGTTGTTTACATACATTCATTTATGCAGAAGGAACAACGCAAGTCAGGTATTGATTGAATTAGGCCAAATTAATGACATGTAATTTTATTGACTGTATATTGTTATAAATTGTTACATACACATCCATTGTGACAAAGACAGCAAGCATGCCGGCCCCTGACTGCTAAGCACTACTGTCTACTACATACAATTCATCATATGTGTGTGGGTCACTCCACCAATATATACACTATTCACCACATGTGTGGGGGTCACTCCGCCACCAGGTCACCCCAACTATAGCCGGGTATATGTATGTATATGTATATACTGTAGCCGGGTATATGTATGTATATGTATATACTGTAGCCGGGTATGTGTATGTATATGTATATACTGTAGCCGGGTATATGTATGTATATGTATATACTGTAGCCGGGTATATGTATGTATATGTATATACTGTAGCCGGGTATGTGTTGCACTTCTTTATATGACCCTAATAACACGTTTGCCAGAGGCAAGCTGGACATACAGAAGCTTTTTAGGCACTCTTGCTATCCGGAATGCGCATGACATGTATGACAAGCCCACACCATTGGTTAGTTCGTGTGTCGCTACCAATGTAAGCAATTGCAAGCTGCGCATGCGCACGCAAGCGCACTAAACAAATTGATCTCTCCCTTTGGCCACCAAGCGTGCCATAAGTTGCTTGCGTTTTGTTTCTGTCTTCTTCTTGTTGTGTTTTTTTTTATTATCATTATTTTGACCAGCAAGTAATTGCATAAGTTTTACGTTTATGCAATGTTTTTCTCGATTAAGATATTAACTTGTTATGTATTATTGGCACACACCAGGCGTAAAAGCAACGCCTACTTCTTCTTATCGCCAACTTCTTTCTATTGGTACCTATACGTCTGGCAAGGGACTATTTTCGGCCATCCTCCGTTGGTTCCTGATATCACGAGTTTTCAGTTTGTCTTCAGCGCGTATTCGGTACTGTTTTGCGTTTTCGGAATGTGGGTGCTTCGATGGTTTTACCAATAGATGAAGGCAGTACGTTTGTTATTAATCAGACGTCGGATTTCTTCGTTTTTTTTCATCGAACCTGTTCTGATGTTGTTTGGTTTAAAAACCGAATCAGTTTTCGCATGCTTCATATATGATGTTGCACACAGAGGCTCAATGCTCACAAACCAATGTATTTTCATTGGATGTCTCTGCGAGTTTATGGCGAGGTTCAGTGAGAACTGTTGATATTTCCGGCGTAGCGGTATGATTCGAATCAATAGGTTGACGCGGTCTAGTATCAGTCAATCGAACTGGCCGTAGAATCACGGCACGATCATACTCGCGTGTAATGACACAGTCAATCAGATGTCCGTTCGTTGACCTGGTAGGCTTCCACATGTTTGAAACATAACTCTCATGCAACAGATCGTGTTCGTTATAAGCAGCAATGGGTATGTACATTAGCTGAATAGTAACCACCAGCTTATACCCATCCGTGAAGCAATACGTCAAAGGCAGCACGTATGAATGGTTGACCACCTAATACGTTCACTGAGAAAAGTAAATAACTCTAAGTAACTACCTATGTGTTTTTTAATACATAGCCTGGTAGATCGGAAGCCGATGTTATAGGAAGCGAGTGAACATAAAACAATGCGAGTCGACCTCAGCGCATCGGAGGAGATGCAGTTACAGTGATCCAAGGTGAGCGCTCTAATATGTATTGATCAATCCATTTGTGTTGATATTCTCTATAACATGTTGTCTAATGACACACAAGATCTGCAAATCGTCCTAAACGACCGTAAAGTCACCAAGAAGAGATATCTTATCATTTGCTAGAATATGTGCAACGATAGAATCAGTTGCGGTGACCAATTATTCTTTTATTTTTTAAGTTTTATCCAGTGTTTGGGCTTAGGCACTACCGATGGCCACACTGCGTGAATCAACAAGATTGAGTTTGACTGTCATTTACTTCTAACTAAGTCACACTGGCAGCTCGGATAACTGTGTAGCAGTTGGGGTGATCACTGCTAATCAATCCAACGTTATGTATTTCATTGGTCCTTTCCAGAAGACGGTGGCGTCAGTTTCAATGTGATATAATTCATCAGCAATTCTGTTTTCATTCAGAGCAGCTATCTCGTTGCCATAGCGATCAAGCTCTACGACTGCGATAGTCATCCGGACTTCAGAGAAGTTATTGACCTTTTTATCCATAATCATGATTACACAGCATACACCGATCAGTAAGCGTTGAATGTGTGTCAACCTTCACTGTTTGCAACAACTTTAGAATAAAAAAGTTAATTCTTATGTAGCCCGTAATGGGTGACACAAGAATAGCAGCACCTGACGTGCTTGAGGTGGGGAGGCGGTAAGTACCAGTGGGTCACACTCACGTCGTCAACGCAACAATGATTTGAAAGGCAGCGAAGCACACAGAGACGTGCACTGTAGATGCTCGCCCCTGTTGCATCGAATATTCAAAAGGGTAGAGGTGTCATTCATCAACACATGTTTGTCAGGAACACATAAAACCCATATCATAAATATACTACGACCTTATTCACTAGAAGAAGCGTGTTAATCTAAGCATTATTATTGTGGTGACTTTTCCGAACCTACGACTTGATATCCTTGTGCTGTAACTTAGGGCTTCGTAGTGTTTTGCCAAAGTCGATTTTATATGTATTTTGCACGACTGGCATGACGTATTCTGTGGGTCCTCCTACCACCATACTATTGTTGAATGAAGGGTTGACGGATATACAACAAGTACCTGTAGCCACATATTGCATTGCTTCCGTGCTCTTCGCAGAAGTATGTTCATGGTGACATTTTATCAATGCCTTGAATTGCATCTAGTTCACGGAAGGGAAGCGAACGTCGTTCTTATGCATCAACACATCGTACATTTTGCAGTAGGTTGCTAATAGATAGTTCCTTGAAACGATTCATCCGCCTCAAATCCAATCAACACATGCAATGTCGCTAACTCCGATAAATTAATCCACCATGTGGTTTTTCTCTTGACAAATATGCAACGGGTTGTGTGGCAGCCAGTGATTGCACGAGAACCCAGTAGAACTCGAACACCGTGCTCATTAAGCGCATGACACATGGCTGTAGATGCACGAAACGACGAAGTGAACTTGTTTTCCTGAAAATGGCCATTCAGTCACCTAACCCAGTTACTGGTGACAAAGCAAGAACCAACACGTCTGTCTAAGGACTGTTCAAATTTACCGATTTCAGAAGCAAGCAATAAGATAAGATAATGGTTTATTGTCTCAACTATGGAGTTGATAAATTTGTCTCGGGTGAGAACAGACATGACTTCAATATGTACATAAAATTCGATAAAAACAACAGATAAATAATAAAAATACATGCATACACATTACTTATTCTCAAAACGACAAGTGACACTGCGGCAGCAGGCATCATGAGTTAAGTTGTTTAATAGACAGTGGCACGAATGAGTGTTTGTATCTTTTATGCCTGCACCGATGAGTTATATATACTATGTATCAGCCTCTTCCTGGAGATTTGCAGTTCCGCTGCGTGTGTACTTGTCTGGTTCTAGAACAGAGAACGTTTCTATATTGCTGCGAATAGTACCTATAATATTCGATGCAATATTGTATAGCGTCACCAGTATGCTTTGCGCCTGCACGGTAGCATGGTAAACTAATGGCTAAGTTTGGCTCCTAATGGCCTCTCTTTCCGAGTTACAAATTCTGTTGGTCATATGTCATGCTTCTGAAAAACGTTATCAATTTCTGTGTCGCCACAATCGTATCATGAATTATCAATAAAACTACCGAATGCGCTGCAATTCACTTGTATGTCATAGTCATATTTAATTCATTCCTAATGGAAAATATATCTGTTTAGACCACAGCAAAAATATGTGTTATTGTTGCAGATAAAATGCACGCACGCACGCACACACACACACACACACACACACACACACACACACACACACACACACACACACACACACACACACACACACACACACAACCACTAAATTGTTCCTTCTGTTCCGGTACCATTTCGCTAGAAATTAATTATCTTGCACATACCCCAAGCGCACTCTATGAAAGGAATGACATCACAACCAGTTTCCCGAAATTCCACGTACGCTGCGGATTGCGTCTATTGCGTTGGCTTTCATGAATAGGCCTAATGAAAATGTTGCCTTCGAACCTCCACCCATACACGTAACAATGATACAGCCCCGTAAACCTTTTCGAGTTTCAGGAAAGTGTTGCAATATTCCTTGCATAATTATTTATAACGAGACTGGTACAAAACTATACTGAAGTAGACTGTTTTCGTATATAAATCCTTATGGAACTAGACTTTTTGTGATTTTGTTCTCTTGTTGATACCATGATGGTGTCATGTATTTATAATGTGACCTTTATTTTACTTACATTGTTTTACTTGCACAGCCGTGTACTTAATCAAATGCATTTTACAATACATTAACTATATTTCATGTACACTCGCGTCAAATATACGTAAATAGTACATTTAACATAATATCAAATAAACTTAAACGATTTTGCATGTGTGAAGAAAGATACCACGTACGTATTATATCGAGGCCGACATGTTACGTTATATTTACATTCAAAGTCATTATCATGTTACGCTGATTTGATGTAGTCGGTTGAGGCACCCACATGATAAAAAGAGCCGGTCGAACATGGCAAACTATAGAAGTCTTACTGGAGGAGAAAACACATGAACGAAGCGACACGAGTAAAATAAACAAGGGCAGTGACCGAGACAAGGGGAATTATGATTGATTGATTGATTGATTGCATTGATTAATTGATTGCATTTTATTTATCCCAACAGCAGAAACATAAATTACACAAATATACATACGAATACTAAGATACAACATTTACAATAACAATTCACAGAATATCAACAAAACACAAAACAAAGCGCTATGGGATGGGAGTCTCCACACTAAGACAAACATTTGGTTGCTATCGTGGGAGCTACCAAAACTAAAAGTAACCTATCCTTTATGCATATACTCCTTCTTTTTATATAACAAAACAATATTTCTTGTCAAAATAAATTTTTTTCAGTCTGTTTTTCTGTCTGTTAAATAATGTGTGTGTTTTGTTGATGTGTTTTGTGTGTTGTGCACCGATACAGGCAAGCGTGTAAATATACGAAATTAAATGTTTTGTACTGTTATAAAATGTTATACACTAATTCATGATTTGCTTAGATTAGTTGGCATATGTAAGAATTGTGTATAGTATTATTTACTTATATTATAAGTTATATTTTTGTAACATGTATTGTTTAGCATAAATTGAGAATCTTATCAAACTATGAGTTTCTATCTTGTTCACTACTAAATCAGGCATATTATTTATGACTTGTGGCAGGTTATATTTAAGCCACCGTTTTGCAAATTCGTGTTTAGTTCTGTAAGTGTGTAGTTTAGTTATTCTCCGAATGTTATAGTTGCATATGCTGGCATAGTGTTATCTGCCAGTTTAGTAAGTAAGCAGGTAGATTTTGATGTTTATATTTATAATACAATTTCAGTTGTTGTAATTTCAGTAAATCTTCTAATTTTATTATATTGAGATTTTAGAAAGCGGTTCTGTGAATTGTATTTGCTTAGTGGTATTATTTGTACTGGTTTCTTTTGGATTTTCATTAATCTGTTTCTTTGATATACCCATATCATAATGCAGTAACTAATACGAGATAATAGCAATGCATTATATCACATAATTATTTTAATTTTTAAAGGTATCACATGTTTTAGTCTGTTTAATATTCCTATAATTTTGGAACATTTATTATATATTTTTTCAATATGTTTCTTCCAATCTAAGTTAGTGTCTAACGTTAAGCCTAAGAAGTGAAATTAATTTCATTAATAATATAGAATGGTCAGTAGTCTCAATGCCTTGTTAAATGGTGATTAAAAATAGATTTGTTTAGCTGCATGAATATTTTTTTTTAATATAATTTTTTTTGTTTTGAGGTAATATTAGCGGTTTTATAATCTGGTGAAATGTGGTCAGACATTTTAATTGTTTATAAAGTGTGTTGCGATATCGAATAGACTTTTCAATCCTTCAGTGATCCATATCGTATTTTTGTTTGTATTTATTAAATTTCATTATTTTAGTAGGCATGTACTTATTTTGGGCACGCATAATTACTTCATGCATCATGAGTCTCAGCACTTATATGATAACGTCATTCTACTAGTACTTAAACGTGCAGCTGTACTGATGAAGAAATCTAGTTGATATAGCAAAATTCTCTATAAAAATAATTTGGATATGGTGAACAGATACGTTGTAAATAATACATGAAGACGTTTCTTATGCAAGCCAATGCTGATCTGCATACCACCGGGTCCATATTAAGACCAAGAAGAGTAGTTTTAATTTACATATAGATGGCCTGGAATATGGCTCTTTAACGAGGAACGGTCTGTCAAAATTAGAAAGATTCAAAGCGATGAGCTTATAAAGCGGGTTATAATAATGACGACCTTATCTTCATATATGAGCTCAGCATCATACACACACACACACACACACACACACACACACACACACACACACACACACACACACACACACACACACACACACACACACACACACACACACACACACACACACACACACACACACACACACACACACACACATATATATATATATATAATTATATATATATATATATATATATATATACGGTCTGTACCAGATAGTGAACAGTGTATTCACTCATGGCCTTGAGACAGAAATCGGTGTATTCGCCGCAATGTCTTGCACCTGCGCACGGAGAAGGCGGCCCCGGGTCACGTGAAGCAGACGAGCCGGTGGCGTGGCAGCAACGGGCGATACCGTGCCGCTCAGTCGTACGAGAGCACGACGGAAGACGCACGCTTTTAGGCCGACCGTCGTTGTCCATCGATCGATCCGGCTCTCCTCCTGGCCATCGTGTACCGCTGAACTGTGACTCTGTGTTGGCCCCTCGTGCGCTCGGTAAGTACGACAACCGGATAGTCGCTATAGGCCGCAGTGCGATATATTTCCGTTGACATGTCTGTATATCAGTGTCGCTTGCGCGGAATGTATGAAACCGAGCACATATAGGTGTGCTTGTGGTTGTGGTTGTGGTTGTCCACAGTCGGTGCTATCACTGGGGCAGGTCAATCTATGGATCATGGCGTTGTTGTTGATGCCAGTTTCATTGCAGCAATTTCATGGTGGTCGGCTAATGTATTACGGCGAATGTGGGTTCAGTTTGGTTACTTATTAATGCGTGACTTCTTCTCAGCCGTGGTGTACAACTACTTTGTTCCTCCTCATTGTCCTGCTATGGAGCTTTATGATGCTGCTGTTGTTGCTTCTGTTGTTACGGCAGCTATTGTTGTTGGTGTTGCTGTCGTTGCCTTTGCTACTGCTGCTTTTGCTGATGCTGCTGGTGCTGCAACTGTGGCAGTTAATGTTGTTGCTGCTGCTGAATTTACTGTATTTGCTGCATCTGCTGCATCAACTACTGCTGTTGCTGCCTCGACTGTTGTGGCAGTTAATGTTGTTTGCTATTTTTTGCTGCTACTGCTTCTGTTGCTCCAATTGCTGCTGCCGTTTCAGTTGTTGCTGCTGCATCTGCATCTGCTGCTGCTGCTGCAAGCTGTTGCTAGGTTAAACGACCTTTGACAGGTGCGTGAAGCAGGTGTTTGCCACACGTGTGTGCCACGGTATTGACGTCTTAATGAGACACTACGTGACGTAGCAACGGCGTCATACCCAACGATGACGTTGGCGGGAATTAATTAATACGCAGGAGAGGTGCATTGTGCCATGGGGGTCATCTGGAAAATGTGTCTACGACATTAGATTACGGTGGATGATGTTGACCACATAAAAATCACAGCCCTTTTGCTGCCGGGCTCCCTTCTTTTTCAGCCAGACATTCACTTTTTTCCTAATGCATACTCTTTGTTCTTAGGCATCCCTTTCACTTCAGTGTACAAACTACATTACGCAGTGATGGAATGGTTCTTGTTGGCTTAATAGATAAGGTGATTGATTTCGGGCGAGTATAGGTTTTTCGGTTCGAGCTTCGTTGGATCCGATTTTTCTGTTACTATACGTCATGATTCTTGTTTTCATCGTGTCAGTACTTTCAAAATTATAGAAGTTAGAAAGGTATAGTAGTGTGTGATTAAGGATCAGTTATGAGTGGTACGGACCGTAACGTTAGCCTAGTGGCCAAAGTGAAGTGCTTACGAGAAATACCGTAAACGTAGCCACGGTCTTCCTTTCAAAATCAGAACGGGAATAATTTATTTGCCCATAAGATCATACTAAAACAACATATATACGTAAATAAATATATGGTCAACTAACAATATTATTAAAGTTTATAATAGTATAATAATTATTATAACTAACATTCTTCTATGTGTCATGTCTGCCACAGGCGTTGGCGATCATGGCGCTCCAAACCGCACGGTCGTTTGTAGCAGTTCTGTTGTGCTTCTCCCATACCATGTTGACAGACTGTCTATTATTGTTATCCTCTGGCTTCCTCTGGATCTTTTCCCTCAATTCCTTCCTGTTGTTACTATATGTTCTAAAGTTCTCTTTCTCATTACGGCCTATAAATCGTGCTTGTTGTATTCTAATTTTCTTAATGATCTTTCTTTTTGAGTTGGCTGTGCTAAGGATGACCGACCTAAGTTGCACCGACCATCAGATGTTATACGTGATCCAAGATAGTTAATTGTTCGGACTTGCTTCAAGACAGTGCCATATGCTACTATGTTGCATGTTGGAGTGTTATTTTTCTTTGACATGACCATGGTTTATGTTTTATATGTGTTCAGACACAGACCTTTTTCTCACTTTTCATGATTACTGTATCTAACATCTGTTGAAGATCTATTTCATTTTCAGCAATCAGCAGCGTGTCGTTTGCTTGTCGTAAATGGTTCACGTTGTATTCCTCTACTTGAATACCGGGCATATCTTCTAATGTATGTATAATGAAAAAAGATCGGGGGATAGGACACACCTTTGTCTTACGCCACGTTTTCTTTCTTGAAATGTCATTTTCTGTTCGCATTGCTGCTGTTTGTTCCTTGTATAGATTTCCCACACTCTCAGAACTTTCCCATCAGTGTTCAGACTCTCCAGTATTGATATGATTTCTTCATGATGAACTCTATCAAATAGCTTTATGTAATCAGTAAAACACACATACAGATCTTTCTGCACTTCAAATGCTCTCTCAATCAATGTTCGTATGATGTATATTGCATTACTTGTTCCTTTATCTTCTACAAGTCCACATTGTTCTTCAGCAATTTCCAGCTTCATTTTATTTCTCATCCTGGCCATAATAATTTTAAGCAACACCTTGGTGAAGTGATTCAATAGCGCCTGGTGTCTTTGTTATTGCTACAAAGATGGATCTTGATAAGTCAGTTGGGATTCTTCCGCTGTCATAATATTATAGTTTGTTCAAGAAGTTACTATATCAATACCAAATTCATCTAAACACTCAATCATTCCAATGGTAATATTATATGGCAAAGCATGTTTCCCTATTTCCATTGATCTGATGGCTTTTCGAACCCCATATTTTAACATTGGAGGGCCATCAAAGTTCTTCTTAATTTATGATTTGTTACCCCTCTCGTCATTGTAAAGTTCACCAATATATGCTCCATCTCTCGAGTATTTTGTCTTTGTCCATTATTATGTTTCCTTCTTTAGAATTCAGGCAGTCTGTAATTGAGCATGTTCTTTTCGCTGTGATTTCTCTTATTCTCGCATGCATAGATTTTGTGTCGTGCTTATGCTTCGCTTCAGTTTCTCTGCACTGTTCGTTAAGCCACTTCTCTTTCGCTGCATTACATTTGGTTGTTATGTATTTGTTCATTGTTGCATATGCATCTCAATTTTTTTTTCTCCTTTCGTCCATCAAATTTAGGACATCGTCAGACATCCATTTTTTTCCTTCTCTGCAATGCTTACGAATAGTTTCTTCTGCAGCCTGGGTAATTGATTCCTCCAATTGTTCCCACTGGTCATCCACAACTTGAATGTCATTCAAAACATTGAATCTGTTTTGAACTGCTATATTGAATTTCTCTTTAATCTCCGAATCTGATTTTAGTACACTTATGACCAGTTTAATGTTCCTTGTTGCTCTTTTCCTTTTCTTCAGTTTCAGTCTGAAAGTGCTTCGCACTGGTACATGATCAGTATCACAGTCTGCCATTGGGAAGGATTATACTACCAGTAAGGCATTTCTGAACCTTTTATTGACTAAGATGTAATCAATTTGATTTCATGTGCGGTCTCCTGGTCGTTTCCAAATCCAAAGTCGTTTTGAGTGTTGTTGGAACCAGGTGTTTTCAACAATCATCTCATGAGATTTTGCCCATTCAATCAGTTTGTCTCCTCTCTCATTTCTGATCCCCAGGCCATGTGGTCCGACTATATATATATATATGTGTGTGTGTGTGTGTGTGTGTGTGTGTGTGTGTGTATATATGTATGCAAGTCTTTCCCCACCAACCTTCTCATTGAAGTCTCTCATAGCTGTTACAATCCCTTGTGATTTGCAATGGGTTTGGCCAATTCAAGGTCCTTATAAAATGTATCGCGCTCTTCATCAGATTTATCTGCGGTTGGTGCACATGCATGTATGATGTTAACATAGTTTGCCACTGATTTTCACCAAAAGGATCCAATCCGAGATGGTTCAGTATCCTAGTAAGTATTTTCCTCTTTCTTCATCCAACATAATTCCAACAACTCTCATGTTTATCGCCTCCTGAGTATATAATTGTGTAGTTATCTGGTGTCATCAGTCCTGCCCTTGTCCATCTAACTTCACATATTCCCATTATATTTATTCTCAATTTTGTCGCTTCTTGTTTGATGTTATCTAGTTTTCCTTTCTGATATAGAGTTCTTACATTCCATGTAGCAATATTCAAAATCTTTCTGTTGCGCACAGTAGCTGGATGACGTTACTATCTGTGGTTTTATGGGTCATGATTTTCTTGGGAAGACTAACATTATGTAACTAGTGATGAGCATTATGTGACAGTATTTAACATTAACTAACACTAATTACTAACACTAATTAAAAGAAAACATAAGCAACAAATACATTAGATTAATAGTTTGTAAATTACGCTAATACTATTGGCAATTATTTAATATTCATACATTATAAAATCACAAAATTTAAAACCATTCTAAATAACTAGCAATTAGTAACTAACACCAATTAATACTAATCAACTGGTCCATTAACACTACTAATATTAATTAAAACACATACTACTAAACACCTTTCAAATACTAACAGCACTATTGTTTGTGTGATTAGCTCGCCTGCTTCTGGGAAGGTCGCGTACGAAGAAGCAGAGCTTGTAAATATCAACATTTTAAAATTAAAATCAACATGGTTTCTATGGAAAGTAATTAACAGAAATATGTCATATCACACGTTGCCGAAAACATTCCGTCTGTCACTGTATTTAATTAATTAATTTTGTTTTATATTGCGTTATTGCGCCCAACACTTAATGTCCCGCCTCTGCGTGGTGTGGTCAGAAAAGCAAACCGAATTTTCGAACTTGTTAGTTTTGTTTACTCAGGCGAAAAAAACAAATGTTCGTGCATGCTACTGGTTTATTAAGCGCAATTTTTCAAATACTAACAGCATTGTTTATCATTAATAATACCCAGGCCATTTCATCGATTGGCCTGTTGCGTTAACCCTTCAACATACTTCACAAGGTGACAGACGTTTATTCAAAATTAACATTTACATCGACTGCATCGATACTACAGTGAATATTTTGTTCGTTCATTCTTAACTGGTTTAGCCAATCGCGAACTGTGCAAAGTGTGTGAATAATTTATGTGTGAATAGTTTATGTAATTTAATTAAAATGAGCTTACTTTAAGTAAATAGAATATAATAATAAATCTGCCCAAACGATCAGTCGACAACATTGTAATGTATATGTACTGGACATTGAAGCGTATACTTTGGCAGCGTATCATAGGATCGTGATCAGGATATTGGAAACACAATCAACAGCTATAGGCTTGACGTATCCTGCTTAATGTATTGAGGCATTTTTAATATTAAATAATATATAATGTTTTCTAGTAACAAATATGAATCTGGAAGTTTCACATGATATCTAATTGTGTTTATTTTAAGTAAAATGTGTAGACATTTTGTTTTATTTCTTCTCCTTACTATATCATTTTTAACTCAATACAACTCTGTCAAAACTTGTTTTTATAGTATGTTTTTTATATTAAGTATCAAATTAATTAGTATTTTTAAGACTTGTTATTCTCTAATTGTATTGCTGATTGGTGGATTTTATTTATTTATGACTTGTATACTGCAAATGTGGATTGATTGATTGATTGATTGTATATAATTATATAGCATGATTTAAACATTGATTTCCCGTCTACGCTGAACCGCATTTCATAATTAAAAAACATTTGGTTTAGGGATCATCCCAAAAAATATGTCACACGATTTGTGGACATTTCGAGCTCTCTTGTCAACCTCTTGTCAAGTAACGTTAACACATGTACATCCTCCTAAAATTACGCTCCCTTTTACAAAGATTATGAGGCACACATCTACAATAATTGTATTCGTTGCATGACTGTTTATTGATTCGTTGTTTACGCACAATTGTAATGCTGTTGAAAAAACTGGGTGAACAATTAGCGTTGTATCTGTTAGATATCAACAGCTCGAAAAGACAATGTTTCAAAAACCATTACGAAACGCTTTCCCAAAGAACCCCTCTAGCCCTCCCCATGTAGCGTGGCGTCACGCAGGCCTCCGTACCCCGTAAGCGTGACATATTTCATGTATGTGCCCTTTTATATAAATAATGTTATGTTGTTCTCTAACAGTGTGTGTGTGTGTATGTGTGTGCGTGCGTGCGTGCGTGCGTGCGTGTGTGTGTGCGTGTGTGTGCGTGTGTGTGACTGTGTGTGAGTGTGCGCGCCCGCGCGTGAGCGTCCGTGCGTGCGTGCGTGCATGCGTGGTGGGTACGTGCGAGCGCATACATGAGTGCGTGTGCATAAATAGTTAAGTGTTTTAATAGATTGATCTATAGTGATACGGGTGACGTGGACGTTACATTAGGACAAGGAAGAATTCGCAGAAATAGAGACTGTACGGAGAGAGATGCGTTTGTTGAGGTAAAAGGCCGCAGGAGTGGACTACAAAGAATAATAGGAAAGTAGGTTGGTACACAGATGTGTGAGACTGGGGAAACGAGGGAGTAACTGACAAACAAATGGGGAGTTTTAAACGCTGAGGAAAGACGACAAAGAGGATGTAGATGATGAAAAGATGCGGAACATATCTCACAAAGAAAGAACATAACTCACGAGGAGAAAAGTCGATGTTCGAAATTCTAACTGTTCTTGGATGCTATGAATATTATCTAAACAGTTCGATGTAACTCACAGCCATGGTAATTGAGGATACGACATATTTTATTATGCATGTTACTTTGAAGCACAATAAAATCCTTGGTATAATATCCGTATCATGTACACAGTCATGTGCATGTACACACGCACACCCTCCCCACACATACACACATAGACAAACGCACGTACACACACTCACATAAACACGTACTCGCGCAGGTGCACACACACACACACACACACACACACACACACACACACACACACACACACACACACACACACACACACACACACACACACACACTGTCCACGGTGACGACAGTTCTAATCACAACTAATCATTTCTTGGTGGACGCCGACCAATCGACCAAACCAACTTTAATAAAAGTAATCATCAAGCACAGCGTGCGTTGATGGTGAACAAACCCAACAGTAATTGCAAGTCATCGTTCTATATCTCGCCATATCCTATTTTGCTGAGCCGTAGTAGATACAGCAGCCATATTGGCGATGACCACGCAATAACATCATTGTTATATATGACTAGGTCTCAACTGTTCCACATGAAAATAGAACACGTGATCTGTAACCAACCTTTGGATGGTGCTACACACGCACGCACGCACGCACGCACGCACGCACGCAAGCCCGCTCGCACATACGTACACACGCAGACGGCAGTTTCTCGCCTTATTGATACTGCACGTTTGCTATGACGTACATTTTAGCAGTTTTCGCTGCGAGTGCTTGGTTTCTACAAATGTTGTCATTAACGTTTGACGTTGCAAACAATCGATTTACGTTCGGCAAAGTCCGGTTAGAATCTCCAAACCGGCAAAACCCCTTAACACATGGGGAATTTCAAAATAAAAAGACGTCTCATAACCCCCCCCCCCCCCCCCCCCAAACACATACATGTATACTCTAACTCGATTATAGCTAGCTTTGGGGACTGTAAAATCACGATCAACTTAATTAATGAAACATAGTTAATTGTATTTTATATGCTAAGTCATTTACACATGTATAACTGACATAATAAGTTATGTATATACTGCAGTGGATCGAGTGAAATGGAGGTTCAAGATATCCTACATCGCATGCCTGCATTAGGCATGTTTAGGCTGTGGATGACGATATCAAACAACGATTTAGGAAATGCCGTCGTGTAGTGTTACTTGTCTACTGCTAATGCAGATGTACATTAATCAAGGTCTGATGCAGCATGCAGTGCAATTAAGATGTACGTCGATATTAACCAACATCAACAGCCGTTGTTGTTTGTGTGATTAGCTCGGCTGTTTCTGGGAAGGTCGCATACGAAGAGGCAGAGCTTGTAAATATCACCATTTGTTAATTAAAATCAACATGATTTCTATGGAAAGTGATTGCTCATCAACAAAGATATGTCATATCACAAGTTGTCGAAAATATTCCTTTTGTTAGTGTAATTAATGTTGTTTTATATTGTGTTATTGCGCCCACCGCGTGGTGTGGTCAGAAAAGCAAACCGAATATTTTCGAACTTGTTAGTTTTGTTTTCTCGGGCGAGAAAAACAAATGTTTACTGAAATGGAAAAGTGTCGGGATAAAGTCATAACAGGATACTGTTAACAGTAACAAAGGACATTTTTTTTAAACGGCGCTAATCTCATGAAGCAATTGGTTGACTATCTGAAAATTGCAAACCACACAGCTAGTTTTGAAATTCTTTGTGTGCAAAGTCCTGAAAAGGTACTTTCCGTTCTAGGAAAATGTGTGTTTATTCCTTACAAAGGGAAACTTGCTGTGTAAGATTCCACAAGAGCACGTTTAGTGATAGTGAAGGGCATGGCTTTCCATAAAAGGGTAATTTCCTGTCAGTACTAAAATGACAATTTACTGGAGGTTAAGTCCCGAAAGGGTATTTTCTCTGGACAGCGAAGTGCATAAAAGGCACGTTACTCCCACAGGTTCACGTTAACGAGGAAGGGAGCTCAATATTTTGCAAATGTACCATTTACGTGCTCTTTATGTTACAATTGAATAACCATATATGTAGTTCATTATGTGGGTCATCCCGTAACATACAAGAGAGAATAGCTTGCAGCAGTAGCCATCACCAACACCCTTAGCAAAAATGTATACAACTTTATCGAAATCTAGTTTATATAGAATTCCATAGAATACTCTATAGAATTATACTGAGATCTGTAGAATTGATATGGTGACTTCAATTCCTAAGTAACCGTATCGAATATTCTATCGAATTCTATAGTAACCTACGGAAATGCTATGACCACACACGTCTTTTGTTTATATAATTATACACGGAAGCCTATAGAATTGTGTAGTATAAGATAATTCTATAGCAAACCATCCACAAAAATCCTGTAGAATATACTACACATTTTTCTGCTAGGGGCTGCCTATAGCAGCAACAAGCAGTAAATGGCAGCAGAAATATTATCGATAAATGATTACTCGAGAATCTCATACTGGCTATTGGCGCGTTTATTGTGCAGCGTTCTCGGCGATTATCGAATGCAATTCCCGGCACAGCCGACGTTGTGCTATTTGCAATGTACGCTGTGAAAGCGGTAGTAATATTCACCTCACTGGTGGCCTTTATAATGCGTTGCCGTGTCGACAATTAATGGGCTTAGTTCACCACAAGCCTAGTATGAAGTCCAAGAGGTCAGAAACCGACGCTCGCACGCACATAACCAACTACTCTCGGACTCAAGTCCCAACTGTCGCAAATACGTTCACACTCACACACAAACATCTGGTGCTGTTACACGAGCAACTGTCTAAGCATGAATTAAGTACACAATTGATGTATCTTGTTTAGCTTGCAGTAACCGATGAGGCAGCTTGGTGTAACAGGAATAGTTCGTGTTAAAACGAACTTATGACTGATGCTGGCCTTTTGTTGACAGTGCTTTCATAACCACATTTACGCTATCGAATAGTTATCTTGGTCTTGGTTGAGTACTGGCCAACACGCCTTAGGAGTCATGTGGTCAGGGTTGGGTGCGCATTATCGTGGCGTGATTATGATAGCTTAGTTATAATATTAAAACATAATTTACTATTATTATTATTAGTAGTAGTAGTAATAAAAATGTCCGTCACCTGATGGGCGCCTTAGTAGTTGACAGTCGTGATATTAATATTTACCAAGTGTTAAAAAATACACAGCATCGTTACATAAACACCATAATTTGATAATAATAACAGTAATGATAATGATTAGTTATACACTAAAATCCGAAATAAAACTCCATTCAATTATGTTTACGTCGCTTACACAAATGTGTATTACAATGTTTTACGGCCAGTCTTGTGAAGTACAGTATTCTCAGTAAACAAAAACGTAATGCAACGACGAAGCCTTTTACAAATTAGCTCATTTTCCAATTTCACCTGGTTCTACGAGTGGTTCTGTAGCAATAAACATTCCTCTAGAACAGGAAAATAATTATTGTTTTATTATGTTTAGCCAGGAACGGTTTTATCTACTCATAGTCATTTTAGCTTTAAAATGTAAAAATCGAAAATGTCATTATCTGCATATAGGTTGTTATCGCAATTAACATCTCAACATTCTTATCTTGGCACACCTGTTTCTTTAGTTGACGACGTCGTCTCCATCGTTAATTAGTGACTAGTAACGTGACTGTTAATCAATCTCTGTTATATAAGACCTCACTAGTAGCGTGACACAAGGGCCAGTTAATTCGTTGTGAAAAGGTCGTTTCACAGCGATAGCTAGTTTGCACACTACAAACTGCATACAACATTCACTAACCTTGACATTTAGCCACGGAAATAACGAAAGCTTCCGACCACCTGCGGAAACTAAACTCACGCAAGCACGCACGCAATCTGATTATACGTGTGTGTATATATGCGTGCGTGTGTGTGTGGGGGTGTGGGGGTGTGGGGATGTGTGTGTGTGTGTGCGTGCGTTCGTTCGTGTGTTTGCTCTATGTATGAGTGAATGTGTGTGCGAATGTACGTGTGCGTGGTGAGTGGAGAATGAATGAGTGTGTGTGTGTTCATATGTGCGTATATGTGCGTGTGTACGTGCGTGCGTGCGTGCGTGTGAGTGTGTGTGCGGTATGTATAAGTGAATGTGTGTAGGTACGTGCATGCGTGTTTGCGTGCGT